>JACEFZ010012631.1:0-45819 GCA_014155875.1 Cepaea nemoralis | reverse complement strand
CAGCCTAAACAGAAAATGCAGCTGTCGTTTGAAAATATGCTGGAACTGTCTCAAGCCCAATGCTGCAGTTATACAGGATGCGGAAACAGAGTGGAGAGCCTAAAGGACATAATTTAAACACTGCTATAGAAATCCTGGGTCCAGCCTCCCAAAAGCATAAAGACCGGTTTGATGAAAATTCCGAAGACATCAATCAAATACTGGCAGAGAAACATCTTCTCCTGAAGACATATTTGAATGACCGGAAGTCTACATAAAAAGATGCCTTCAGTAACACTCGGAGAGTAATGCAGCAGAAACCTCGTCACATGCGGGACTCCTGGCTGAGCAGCAAAGCTGATGAAATTCAAGGTTTTGCTGACAGACATGATATGAACAACTTCTACGACTCATTGAAAGCGGTCTACGGTCCTACATCACCAGACATAGTTCCCCTCCTCAGTGCAGATGGGGGAACACTGGTCACCGATAAGAACTAAATCTCTCATCGCTGGGCAGAGCATTTCAGCAAAATCTTAAATGCAACTTCCTTCTTTGATGATGAAACCATCAACTGCCTTCCTCAAGTTCTCACTAATGATACACTTGATGACCTGCCAACCATAATGGAAGTAAACAAAGCCATCCAGCAACTTACCAGTGGTAAGACGCCTGGTCCTGACTCCATCTCAGCAGAGATATACAATTCAGATGGCCGGTCCTAAAAGAGCGGTTTCACCAAGTCTTTACAAACATATGCGTGAATGAGACCATGCCACAAGATTTCAAGGACGCGACAATTGTCCACCTTTACAAACGTAAAGGAAACCGCCAATCCTGTGACAACCACCGAGCCATCTCCTTGCTCTCAATTGCAGGGAAGATACTCGCCTCACGGCCCATCTCGATCAAGGTCTTCTTCCTGAGAGTAAATTGTGGCTTCAGACAAGAACGATGAACTGATGACGTGATTTTCGTTGCAAGGCAGCTGCAAGAGAAATGTCAGGAACAGAATTGCGAAATGTTCTCCACTTTCATTGACCTAACCAAGGCTTTTGATACAGCCAGCAGAGAAGAAATGTGAAAGATTATGGCGAAATATGGCTGTCCACGAAAGTTTCTCCAAATAGTGCAGATATTTCATGATGGTATGCAGGCAAGAGTACAGGAAAATGGTGAACTGCCTGAGCCCTTTCCTGTCACCAATGGAGTGAAACAAGGATGTGTCCTGGCACCAACACTGTTCAGCCTCTTGTTTTCAGCTATGCTGACGAATGCCTTCGAGAACAACGGCACTGTCGTATATTCTGAAGGGACTGGTAATCACTGATGTTCATGACCCATTTCTGTTAAAGGAAACTGGGCCCCATCCACTTCTAATATGTAAATAAACCAAGAATACGACCCTTGATCTTTTACAGACTCATTTTTGTTTACTTTGTCTAGGAGTAAATGGTCCTCTTTTTCTGGGAAAAAACCAATGAACAAATAGATCTGACTATGCCCCTTTTCACCTGCAATATAATAGCTCTCGAACCCCCATTCAATCTGTGAAAATATCTAAAAAAGATTTCCTCAGGGTGAACCAGGTGCAAGGAAACATGGGTTATGAACAGTTTAAAGATCCAGAGTCTTAATTTACTCCTGGGTTATTGAATTCATTTTTGAGCTAGTTTGTTAGATAATTAATTATTTCACAAACAATGAATCACATTGATGACTTGTCACACAAATAAGACAGAGATGTCAACAGACAGGATGGACTGTAATGAAATTAGGAACTTCAATACATTGTATAAATTTATTGACTGGCCTGATTCTCTTTTGGCCTATTGATTGATCATGACACATTTAGGTACATCAGTCATGGTGATAGTTACACATGTGGCAATGCAAATCATGGTCAATAATCAGTCCATCAATAAATCATAATAATCAAATTGATTACAATGTCCTATAGCAAAGCATCTTAATTTGAGTCTAAAGTTTTCTACTAAATTTTACACTCTATAAAAAGGTAGGTGTGTGTTGTTATCAGTCCTCTGGGTGGAGTTTGGGTGTAAACAGGGGAAATGTCACCTATGAGTGGTTGGAGTGAGTGAAGTCCTGGGTCCATCAACTGCTGGATCCCATTCAGTACTTGCCAAAGCTACTCTGAAGGCTTCTCATGCTCTGGTCAGGGCCTGAGGTCTCTTCCATCTCATGTTTTGGGACATCTTCTTTCATCTGCCTCCCTCTTGTCTGGTTTGGATTTCCACCATGGACATCACTGTTTACAATTAACAGAGGTATGTACAATCCTACCAAAGTAATTTTTGCAGCATGTCATAAGTATGAGAACAACATAACAGAAAGAATAAGATCAGAAGAAGTGTTGTTGTGTTAATTTGTGTGGGGCCAGACATCATTTCACTGCATGCACCTGTCCTCAGTTGGTACCTGCTGTATGCATTCTCTCAGTGTACTTTTGGTTCAGTGAGAAGGGTACATCAGACAGAGATAAGATTGAGGATGTGTTGTTCCTTGGGCCATTGAAGTCAAGCAAATAATGCAAGATCAAGACAAGGACAAGAGGCATTTTTACAAATGACATACATTACATCTTCATCATCTCTTTCAGTGTTGCATGGTGTGTTTAAATGTTTATCTGTACCTCCCAAATCAACTATTTGTCTTCTTCTTCCCATTATCAATCATGTTCCTGTTCTTGTTGTGGTTGTGGTGTTGGGTGGAGTGCTGTGTTGAGTATTGTGTTGAGTTAACTTCTGTTGTGTGGGGTTTTCATAGTTTGTACCATTTCCCCCTCCATCATCAGTAGTTAATATGAGTTTAACTCACCAAGTGTTTTATTGTTATGCATGTCTGTCATACAGAATATCTGATGTGTATTTGTTACCAAAGTAATCTATACAAGATCATGACAACAATCCATTAGAAAAAAGGTTATTACATAAGGTACCCTTTTCTAATTCCCTCCTTCTCTTCATCTTATTTTTATTCTACCACCACTATCACCAGTGCTCATCATGTGCATTCTGTTAGTGATCACTAGTTGACAATAGACCAAGGTTTTATTCACCTTGTGGTCTCGACAGATTAACCAGGCCTTCTATCACAATGGCGTCTTGTGAAGCGTAACCTGTTTCTAGGCAAATGCGTTTAGTGAGTGCTTTGACTAATTAAAATCTGTCATACAAATACAATCAATTACTATCAACTACTATTATTTTAATGCGTAAAGAGGAAAGAAAAGATATAATCCATCTCTCAGTCTCTTAGATTGCAAATAGACAGAAATATGTTCGTTTTCAAGTGAGGCAGTAGTTAATGTGCTCAAACTGACCTGTCTGCAGAAACAATTCAAAGTGATTTTTGAAGTAATGCATTAACATGCGTTTGAATTTTCGCCTCAAACATTTTCCTGTGATAGATTGATGTAAGATGCATATAGTAAAGTCAATAGTTGTAGTGAAGAATATCAGAGTTTGCAGTTTTGAGAAAGTTTGAGATGTCGGTTTCGCCGGGAAAAATGGCTCAGTGTAGCCAGAAGTAGCAGTCGTCAATTTTACACTTCAGAGATTTATTTTATCACTAATACACTTAATTTTAACACACAACACTGGATACCTCCGCTGCACATGTCTGGGTATCACACTGATATGAGGATTGTCAAGCTTACCTCAGTTCTTGAATCAAACTGCAGTCTTTGCACTCAGAAAGGACAGGTCTCACAAACTAGCTGACCGGTCGTCAGGCTGAAGAAGTAGGAGTGCGCGGGTTTTGAGAATAGCGACGCTCACTTGGGTTAAATTTAAATCACGTGATCTCTTACCACCACTCGTTTTGTTAGTTGCAGACGCTGTAGTTTTCTATTATTAGATGACATCCATCTATCTAAAGTGTCAACTTGTGTTAGATTCATAATGGTGCGTTCAAGTGTGTGAGTTCTCTGGTTCGTGGTGCGAAATTGTTGACGCACTGAAAATGATGGTTGGTAAATATGTCACAGGCACTGAAATAGACATCAACTGCCATATGGATGGGAAGTTCTTCTTCTTCTTCTTCTTCTTCTTCTTCTTCTTCTTCTTCTTCTTCTTCTTCTTCTTTTGTTCGCCTTAAATATGTTTATAACTGCAATGTTGTCTCATGTTGGACATTTTGGGGCAGCCAGTCGAGAATCTTGGTCGGAGAAACATCGGGTCTGCTGCAAGAACCTGAAGCTAAACGCTGATGCGAGAAGATTTATTAACCGGCAGTGGTTTTATGTGGAACGATCGTTCACTACATCACACCCTTCTAGTAAAGTTACGTCGCACAGAAGACAGCTGAAGCAAAACCGCTAAACGCTAGACCTGTTGATCAGCGAGACGGTTATACGGTCGGGGACGACCCGAAGTCAAGACAACGGACAGTCGTTGGTTGTAAATAGGTGATAGTTAAACTGTTAAGTGAATCGAGGCGATGGAATGAATGTGAGTCAACTGTTATTACGATAATATGGTAGCTAATTAAAATTTGGAACATAGTACTAGTGGTAGGGTGTAGTAACGCGAAGAACGACGCAACAGTCGACGGCACGCAGAAACTGGTAGGTTCATGCTGTTCTTGAATAAACTTTGTGGTGAGATATTAGGACGCAGCTGTTGTTCACGTTGTTTCCACATCGTCAACGTTAATTGCTATTGCACTTGTTACGAGCCTAGAATTTCATTGGCAGAAATCCTCCTCCTGGAACGACAAGCATGCTTTGCAGACATTTTCAAATAACATTTCGAGCCAAAATAGGCCTTATATAGGCCTCTCTAAATAGGCCATCTTAGAACTCACGGCTTCATACTTTCAACCCCACTGGATGAAATGAATTCTTCATCATTCTTGATGGACAAACAACTTGATAAATGTTCAAGAAACAATTGGTATATATCTTGTCTTATTGATAGAGGATCAAGAAACAGTAGGGTATATATCTTATCTCTATGACAAAGGTTCAGGAAACAGTTGAATAGATCTCTATGAGAGAGGTTTAACAACCAGTTGTGTAAACATTGTCATTTATGATAGATGTTGAATAAATATTTCCCCAACTGTTCAGGTTAAATAAACAGCAAATTGGTCAGATAATGTCTCCTGTTGCAGAGGTCCAACAAACAGTTAGACAGAATTGTCCATTTGATAGAGAGAGAGAGAGAGTGTGTGAACACACAGTTTGAAGATACTCTTCTCCGGGATTGTGGTTCAACAAATAGTCAAGTAGCTGTCCACAAAACCGTAATAAAGTGTTTCTGACAGGACTGACACTTGGGTTGGGTACTATGTACTCCGTTTTCCACTGTCGACATCTCTTGTTTTGAAAATCCATATCACTTTACTTTTACTTGTGTGTGTGTGTGTGTGTGTGTGTGTGTGTGTGTGTGTGTGTGTGTGTGTGTGTGTGTGTGTGTGTGAACTCAGTTTTAAAAGTGTTTGAATCGTCTTTACCTCGATCTCCAGAAGGAGTGATGAAGCATCCAGCCGTGGGCGTTGATTTCAGCGGGAAGATAATGGTACACAGATGGGAAAAATACTGTCTGTTGTTACCAAACACGCACACACACACACTCAAGCAACAGAGTTCCCTTCCAAAGTTACCTTTCTTGTTTAAATCCCTAACGAGGCTAATGGTTCTTTTATGAAGAATCCATAAGGGCGTCGAGAGAGGCTGAGGGAAGGATCGTCAAGTTGTAGTTTTCGGCATGAAATCAAGAGACACCGATTAGGCACATAGAACTGATGTAAGAGGGGAAAAACAGCATTCTCCATAAGGAAACAGGACAGTGTGTGTGTGTGTGTGTATGTGTGTGTGTGTGTGTGTGTGTGTGTGTGTATGAGAGAGAGAGAGAGAGAAAGAGAAAGAGAGAGAGGGGAGACGTGCGTAGCGTGTGTATATATTAGAGAAACAGGGAGATTGCGTGTGAGTATATATATTAGAGAGAGAGAGAGAGAGAGAGAGAGAGAGAGAGAGAGAGAGAGAGAAGTGCGTGTGTGCATACATTAGAGAGAGAGAGAGATAGAGAGAGAAGTGCGTGTGTGCATACATTAAAGAGAGAGAGAGGAGAGAGAGAGAGAGAGGGAAAGAAAAAGAGAGAGAGGTGAGAGGTGCTTGGTGTGTGTATATATTAGAGAAACAGGGAGATTGCGTGTGAGTATATATATTAGAGAGAGAGAGAGATAGAGAGAGAAGTGCGTGTGTGCATACATTAAAGAGAGAGAGAGAGAGAGGGAGAGAAAGAGAGAGAGGTGAGAGGTGCTTGGTGTGTGTATATATTAGAGAAACAGGGAGATTGCGTGTGAGTATATATATTAGAGAGAGAGAGAGAGAGAGAGAGAGAGAGAGAGAGAGAGAAGTGCGTGTGTGCATACATTAGAGAGAGAGACAAGAGAGAGAGAGAGAGAGAGAAAGAGAGAAAGATAGAGAGAGAAGTACGTGTGTGCATACATTAAAGAGAGAGAGAGAGAGAGAGAGAGAGAGAGAGAGAGAGAGAGAGAGAGAGAGAGAGAGAGAGAGAGAGAGAGAGAGAGAGAGAAAGAAAATCTTTTACGTCTACCCATTCAAAGTGTCCGTGATTTATTTAGTTGGACCCACAGAGATGCGAGGACAGTATTCGCCGAGTTCATGTCCTGTAAGATATGTTTACTGTTATGATGAAAAGTAGACGCAGAAGAAAATTTGCATCGAAAACAAGACAATAGTGAAGTTTACAATTGGTCTACAAACATATCGTGTAGGTCCTTCAATCTAACTATAATACTCCTAACATTTCTCGTTGTTATTGTCTCATTGTCTCTTCATCTAATGTTTCTTTCTTTTTCTGTTTTGAGGGAAGTAGCCATCAAGATTATTTTTATACTTTAAAAGTGTAGATTCGTAGTAACATACAGACGAACTGGTACAATAATCTGGTTCACTTTTGAGACACGTTTGCTATCTCCACTACTCTGGGTAGCACCTTGTCTCCCACATTGGGTACTGCAGATTACTTAGGACAAGTAATGTCTATCAAAATGAGAGCTATTGGTGCAATAAGATTTAAGAAAGTAAGATCTGAAATAAGGGTTATCAATACAGTGTGAAGTTAGCGTTATCAATGTAGTGTGATGTAAGAGTTGTCAATGTAGTGTAATGTGCAATAATGGAGGTTAGTGGTGTAAAATAATATGTACGATGCAAAAAAAGGAAGACTGCTTGGGTGTGAAGTAATGTAGATTGTAGTGGAATATAAAGTAATGTCGATTGTAGTGGGGTATGAAGTAATGTAGAATTTAGTGAGATGTGAAATAACGACGATTGTGGTGGAGCGGTTGGCCGAGTGGCAAGAATGCCGGATTATCCTTCGGAAGACCCGGGTTCGAATTCTCGGTAAGATGTGGAGTCTTTTTTTTTTCTGACGGCAAAAAGAAAACTCTCCTACACAGTTCGCGTGAATGCAATAGACATGTGGCCTTAATACATCAGGCTCAAGACGCCCCTGCCATACACCGCAAGGTACTATATTGGCAGTAAATGATAGTTCTGACAATTGTAGTTGGGTTGAAGTAATGTAGATTGTAGTGGAATGTGAAATAATGTCGATTTTTTTTGGGGGGGGGGGGGGGGGGGGGGGGTTGCATATCCCTTACAGGACGTTGCACTCAACATCAGCATTTTTCAGCTGGTGTTGATGTACTGGGCAAGATTACGCTCAGTAGTTTGCCATTGCTTTCTGAGAGACCGGCTCATATACCCCGTAGGTTACAAAAGCAGTGAGAACAGCTACCGATTCTCGCGCAGGTTACGATACTCACGAGAATATACGGGATTACGGAGAAAGACGTTAAATCCTAGGCCAGGAATACCGGCGTGTCGATTGTAGAGGGATGCAAAGTAATGTAAATTATAGTGCGATGTGATGTATTGTCGATTATAGTGTGGTGTGAAGTAATGTCGATTGTAGAGAGGTGTAAAGTAATGTAGACGGTACTGGGGTGTAAAGTAATGTCCATTGCAGTGTGGTTGAAGCAATGTCTATAGTAGTGTGGTGAGAAGTAATGTCGATTGTAGTTGGATGTAAGTAAAGTTGATGGTAGTGGGATTTAAACAATGTTAATGGTAGTGAGATGTAAGTAATGTTGATTGTAGTGTGGTGTGAAGTAATAACGACGGTGAAGGGATGTGAAGTAATGTAGATTGTAATGGGGTGTGAAGTAATGTAGATTGTAGTGTGGTGTGAAGTAATGTAGATTTGTAGTGAGATGTGAAATAATGCATATCGGTATTGCTTTTTGAATTAATGTACTTTGGTAGTGAGATATAATGTAACGTCGATTGATAAGGTGTATGGGTCATTGGTGTAATATCAGTATGGGTGATTGGCGTAATTTCAGTAAGGGCGAGTGGCGTAATGTCAGTAAGGGTGATTGGTGAAATGTCATTTAGGTTGATTGGTGTAATGTCAGTAAGGTTGATTGATGTAATGTCAGTAAGGTTGATGTGTAATGTCAGTAAGGTTAATGTGCAATGTCAGTAAGTGTGATTGGTGTAATGTCAGTAATAGTAATTTCTTAATGTCAGTAAGGGTGACTAGTGTAATATCAATAAATGTGATTAGTGTAATATCAGTATGGGTGATTAGTGTAATATCATTAAGGATGATTGGTATAATATCAGTAAGGGTGATTGGCGTAATGTTAGTAAGGGTGATAGTGTAATGTCAGTAAGGTTGAGTGGTGTAATGCCAATAAGGGTGATGGTGTAATGTCAGTAAGGGTGATTGGTGTAATGTTTGTAAATTTGATTGATATAATGCCAATAAGGGTGATTAGTGTAATATCAGTAAGGTTGATTGGTGTAATGTCAGTAAGGTTGATTGGTGTAATGTCAGTAAGGTTGATTGGTGTAATATCAGTAAGGGTGATTGGTGTAATGTCAGTAAGGTTGATTGGTGTAATATCAGTAAGGGTGATTGGTGTAATATCAGTAAGGGTGATTGGTGTAATATCAGTAAGGGTGATTGGTGTAATATCAGTAAGGTTGATTGGTGTAATATCAGTAAGGGTGATTGGTGTAATGTCAGTAAGGTTGATTGGTGTAATATCAGTAAGGTTGATTGGTGTAATATCAGTAAGGGTGATTGGTGTAATATCAGTAAGGGTGATTGGTGTAATGTCAGTAAGGATGACCGGTGTAATATCAGTTAGGGTGATTGGTGTAATTGTTGGAAAATTATTTGCCAGAATTGTTCTGCGCAGAATTCAAGTCCTAGGAGATCAAGTCTACTCCAAATCACAGTGTGGCTTTTGACAAAACCGGTCTACCATTGATATGATATTCTCATTGCGACAAATGCAAGAAAATTGCCGTGAACAGAATCAACCACTGTTTATTGCCTTCATCGACCTCACAAAGGCATTTGGTTTGGTCAGTCGTGAGGGTCTGTTCAAGGCACTAAAGAAGATTGGCTGCCCACCAGCTCTTCTGTCCATTGTGGAATCGTTCCACATAGGCATGAAGGGTATTATCACGTTTGATGGTGCAACTTCTGAAGAGTTTGAAATCAAGAGTGGAGTTAAGCAAGGTTGTCTACTAGCTCCCACTCTCTTTGGAATATACATTTCACTTCTACTGAAATATGCCTTTCGTGATCGTGAATGGTGGTGTATGTATATTCACTCACGCTCAGATGGCGGCCTCTACAATGCTTAGAGATTGAAGGCCAAGACCAAAATTAGGTGGGTACGGATCAGAGAGTTGCTTTTTGCACATGATGCTGCAGTTACAACTCACTCAGAGGAAGAATTACAATGTCTACTATCTACATTCTCCAATGCTTGTTCCTAATTTGGTTTGACAATTAGCAAAAAGAAGACACAGATTATGTCACAAGGTGCACTTGGGGTATCATCAATCTTTATTGACGACGCCGAACTAGAGATGGTAGACCATTTTACAATCTAGGATAAATAGCAAATTATCCCTAGATCAGGAAATCAACATCCGGATTGGTAAAGCAGCAACAACAATGAACAGGTTAAGAAAAAGAGTCTGGGAGAACAGGAAGCTTACTGTCAAAACAACAGTCCTTGTCTATCAAGCCTGTGTCCTTAGTACTCTTCTTTATGGTAGTGAAACCTGGACAACTTACTCACACCAAGCGAAACGTTTAACCAGCTTTCATATGCGGTGTCTGCGAAAAATTCTTGGTATTAAGTGGCAAGACAAAATCACAAATACTGAAGTATTGAAAAGATCAGGTTGTGTGACGGTTTATTCCATGCTCAGTCTTCGTAGACTTAGATGGATAGGACATCTTAGGAGGATGGACAATGGTAGAATACCAAATGACATCTTTTTTGGTGAATTACAGATGGTAAGAGATCTATGGGTCGGCCTATACTACGATACAAAGATGTGTGTAAGCGGGACATGATTGATACAGGCATTGATAATGCACATTGGGAGCAAGTCACCGCTGAACGTGTTGCATGGAGGGCAAACATCAGAAATGGAATAAAGACAAAGGAGAAAATTATTGCAGATAAGTCACACACCGAGCGTGTGAGACGTAACATGGTGCATGATGGTGGAAATAACCACGTGTTCACATGCACCCACTGTGAACGAACATTTACAGCGCGAATTGGCCTTACCAGTCACATTCGCTACCGCCATGGGTAAATGTTATTATGCCTTTTTGAAGCACAAACTATCGTCTGTCAAGACGGCAAGGTGCCAATGGAATTAAATGGATTGCTGTAATGTCAGTAAGAATTATTGCTGTAATGTCAGTAAGGATTATTGCTGTAATGTCAGTAAGGTTGATTGGCGTAATGTCAGTAAGGATGTTTATTATGTGTCAGAAAATGAGTTTGGTTTCGATTCAATAACAGGCGAGCAATTTCAATGTTATCATAAATTAAGTTAGTGCTCACCATGACGTTGTAGTGGGTGCAGGTTCAAATGCTCGGCGCTCCCAATCCAAGCAATCAAACTCGGGACAAATGTATCTTATATGCTCACTTAAAGCAACATAAGTTGGAAATGGCTCGTAGGAAAGTCAATGTAGTTGATCTTGATATCCCCAAGGAGTGAGAAGAAATTCAGATGCCTAGAATTATATCTATTAATGAACACCTAGACAGTTTAAGTTACTTCCCTGATAATCTCGCATATTTGGTTTATATAACGACCACCCCCGCCACCCCCAAGTAATGTAAGTAAGCATGCAATTATTCACGATTACATACACTTTGAAAATACTCTGATAGAACTATGAGTTAACACAAACAACCACTCTGTTTAATTGCTCCCTAGATATCCATCCATCCATCATGTGCCATGCCGATAAGAGTGGGCTTTCATGTTCTGCCATCTCACTCGATCACCAGAGTCGTGGATCAGCTCCGTGTTCCTGTCTCGACCGTGCCATGCGGCCAAGCCATCCAGGTATTTACTTTCGGCCTTCCCCTTGGTCTCTTCCCTTCGATCTTGCCAGTTGTCACCAAGTTCTCCAAGTCATCTCTTCTAACATGTCCAACAAATTTTGACTGTCTACGTCCAATGACTCTAATCAGTTTACGATCTTCATTTGTTTCTTGAAGGACTTGTTCATTGGTTTTTCTGTCTGTCCATGGTATTCTTTGCATTTTGCTCAGAAACCACATTTCCACAGCCATCAGATGTTTTTCAGCTTGGCTGCTCATTGTCCACGCTTTATATCCATACAAAAGTATAGGTTCTATGTAGTACTTCAACACTCTTTTTCTCGTTTCAATTGTAACATTTTATTGGTCAGTATGTTTTCCATCTTGCAAAAGGCTACCTTCGCAATGGCAATTCTTGTTCTAATGCCCATTTACTCGTATGTCACATTGTGGTATTTCCTTCTTCCCAGTTACGACCATAATCTGTGTCTTCGTACTATTCAGTTCTAACCCTATTTGTTCACTGTGTGCAACAACCGCATCTACTAAATGTTGTAGGTCCTGTTCATTGTCTGCAATCAAGACTATATCATCTGCATATCTAATGTTATTGATGTATCGTCCCCCAATGTTGATTCCTTCCATATCTTCTATATTTCTGAAAATATTCTCACTGTTCAGGGAAAAAAGATCTGGAGACATTACACATCCCTGTCTCACACCTCTTTTAATAGGCTCATACTGACCTACATCTTTATCAATTTTGATTGCAGTTTGTTGTTTCCAATGTATGTTTTTTACAAGTCTAAGGTCTTTTCCATCAATTTGTAGATCTTCAAGCATCCTTATCATGTGGACATGTTTCACTTTATCGAAAGCCTTTGTGTAATCAATAAAGCAAAGATATAGATCTTTGTTTACTTCTATAGAACGTTCAATTATTGTTCTCAGTATATACACAGCGTTTACTGTACCCTTGCCTTCTACAAACCCACATTGTTCTTCTCCTATTTCGAGTTGTATTTTCTTCCTAACTCTTTGCATGATAATTCTCAGGAAAATCTTCGTGATGTGGCTCATTATACTAATTGTTCGATGCTGATCACACTCCAAGGCTCCTGATTTCTTCGGGATTGCAATAAATACAGAATTACATAATTCAGGAGGTATATCTCCAGTATCATATATTTCATTCAGCAGTCTGGTGACTTGGTCTATTCCATATTCTTCTAAGGCATTGATAATTTCTTTTGTGATGTTATCTGTACCCGGGGTCTTGCCCGTTTTCATATTGTTAAGGGCATTCTGAACTTCCATCTTCAAAATTGATGGTCCTTCATTATTATTCCGAAGATCATATTGTTCTTCTCTTGTATCATCATAGAGGTCTTTCATATAATCTGAGCACGCATGTTAAATATGATCTATCTCTATTATGATTTTGCCATCTTTGGTTTTTAGGCAACCCGTTGACGTGTTTGCTTTTTTGTTAGTGATGTCATTAATTCTTTTGTGCATTAATTTGGTATTCCGGGTGTTGTGATGGTTTTCAATTTCCTTGCAATTTTCCTCAAGCCATGTTTCTTTTGCATCTTTGCATAGCTTTCAAATTTTCCTGTGAATCTCTTAATATTTTTCCTTGTTATTTTTTTTTTATTTCTTCTTATTTCCACGAGTGTTAAGATGTCTTCCGTCATCCACTTCTTGCGTCATAGTACCTTTATATTTGGTATGGTTGTTTCTGCAGCTTGGTTGACTGATTTCTTTAATATTTCCTATTGGTCACTGACGTCTTGAAATAATATTTCCGTATCGGACAATGCATCGAATCTGTTCTTTACCTCTACGTTGAATTTATCTTTTATCTTCTCACTCTTCAGTGCCTGTAGATCAAATTTTGTGCTTCTTGGTGAATATTTGACTTTCTTTAATTTTATATGTAAATTGCTTAAGATTAATCTATGGTCGCTGTAGCAGTCTGCGCTTGGTATAGTTTTTGCGACATTTAAGGCATTTCTAAATCTTCTGTTGATGAGACTATAATAAATCTGATAATATAATCAATCTGATTTCTGATCTTTTGATCAGGACTTCTCTATGTACATAATCTCCTTGGGTGCTGTTTAAACCAGGTGTTTCCAATAATCAAATCCTGCTCTTTTGCCCTCTGTACAAGTCTGGAACCTCTTTCATTCTGTTCCCCTAGTCCATACTTGCCTACTATGCCTCGGTCCTGTTGATTTCCAACTTTGGCATTCAAGTCACCCATTATGATATTTATTTCAGAATTCTTGCATTTCTTGAAGGCTTTCTCTAAATCATTATACACTTCATCAATGCTGTCATCACTACTGTCTGCTGTTGGTGCATAAACTTGTATGACGTTGACATCAAAAGGTCTTCCATTCAACTTCACCAGTAACACTCTGTCTGATACAGTCCAATATCCTTTGATCGATTTTGATCTCTCTGAATCCATCATAATTGCTACTCCTCGCTGTTGTTTCTCCCCACCAGAATAGATTATTCTATATTCCTTAGATGTTATAATGCCCATTCCTGTCCATCTGGTCTCACATATACCTAACAGGTTAATATTTAATCTTCTAATTTCATTCTTAATGTTATCATATGTTCCATCCCCTTTCATAGTTCTTACATTCCAAGTTCCCACTTTCAATGTTGATACTCTTTTGCACTCAGACGCCTGCTGACGGTCTGGATTCACCTGGTGCACATGACTACCCCTACCGGGCGAGGCTGCTCCTATGGAGCACCCATTTAGGCCGTTTCTCTGATTATCGATAAGACTGCAGTACATGATATTCTTGGCATTTGTAAAGAAGGTAGTTTTCCATTGCTTTCCTCCCTAGCATTGACCTTACTGATCGATGACCGTAGCCATTGACTTCCAAAAAAAGAGATCCTCGTGAAGCTGGAGACCATAACCTACAACTATCTGTTGGCTGCTCTTCAACTTCATCCACCACCTGCACCCATGGCTTCACGTAACCCTGATCGGGAGGCTAAACGGCACTCCACCTTGCCCAAGGGTGTCCCGTAGGCTAGCGGAGGGAAGGAGGCACCTTACCTCTCCTTTGACAGGGAATACCCCTAGCCCGCCACCCGCACGTCACCCACCCTAGATATATCAACATATAAATACGTAACTTAAATGTTACTTCTATAACACGACGACATGAAGTACAACTCATCACAATACTCTATCTAGACCAACAAGCAGTAGTTAGAATAGATGGCGAGACAACAGATTGGTTTGACATCAAGCAACAGATTGGTTTGACATCAAGCAAGGAGTTTGTCAGTGCTGTGTGCGCTATCTGTTTAAATATAATGAGACATGTCAGATATTATATAACCAAGGATCAACATGATGCCCTTAAATATCGGTGGTCATGAAATACCAGAGATACGATATGCTGATGATACAGTATTATCATCCACATCACATAATGGTATAGAAAAACTAATAACCTCAATCCAAAAGAATAGTGAAAAAAAATCTCTGCCGGACAATTTGTCGGTTTTGACGTTTTGGTATTCTTTCACAACACGTTGGTTAGCTATCCAAGCCCTGTCCATCAGGAGGTCCCACTGAGGGGTGGAGGATGTTCCTAGTTTGTCCTCATCTTTTAATGTGCTTTACACTTGACACGCTTTATTTTACTCACAACGTCAATAGCTATGTTGTCATACCTGAAAGGGTATGCTTGTGTTTCCCTTATCTAGCCAGTATGCAACAGGGTAGGTGGCGCTGCCGTAATGCCCTAAGACACCCCATCTGCATATATCGATGAGTGAAGTGGAGATGAGTGCCAGATCAATATCGCTGTTCTCGTTACCAATTCGGGTCGGAGTCCCCGTGACACAACCGCTGTTTACACAGACACGGTCAATAGTTCGAGAGCGTTTTCTAGCTCCTGGCTTTGAATGTTAGAAGATGTGTTATTTCCTCATGACTTGCCCGGGGCGTTGAAATCAACGCTGAAGATGACATCCCTCTTCTGAAGATTAATTTCACTGAGGCATTGCTTTCTCCGGTAGTCTACCCTTCCACTGCAGGCTTGTACATTTACAGCACAGACGAAACTTGATAGCCTGTAGTTGGATCTCGTCCTCGTTCTCCATTGGGACACGTCCATCCCCGACACCACAATGCTGCAGCAAACAAGTCTGGCCAGCTCCAGATGTCGCCTGTTGTAAAACACATTTACATCTGACCATAGGTAGCCCAGTCGCTTTGTTCGGGAGCTACACTTTCAGCTTTATACACACATCTTTCGGGAATTGACACACATTGTCTGATATTAGCAGAGTTTGCTTTTTGAGGTCTCTTTCGGTGTATTTAAGCTCTTTGTCTTTCTTTCTTCACCACGCTTACCTTGTCTTTGTCAATGACCCACCTGCTTCTGATTTATAAATGGATGATTCGAGTAGCACACGCTGATCTGCCATAATTAAAACTAAACAGACTGAATTTCGTCGCCGATCGCTGATGAAAATGCCCAAGGAAGTTTCAGCAAGAGATGCACACCGCCCCGTAGCACCCACGAAGATCTTGGGCAGGTCTACATTCTGGCACAAACTTCATAGACGACAACGGCGAATTAGACATCTTACCCTCGTAAGTAGTCGCAGTTATGAACAATTAGCTCATGCTGCCGCCAGTTTTGAACCCTAAGTCTAGAAATATTCTTGTTGTCAAGTACTTTGACTTGTTTTTTCCCATCGGTTCCAATCGATAAAGGTTTTAATAACTTTAGTTGTTCCCTGGCAATGTCTGTCCCTTTCTAGAAATGTCGGCCATCACATCTACATCGGCAATGATCCAAGATATTCAACAAATCTGACTTTCTGTAATTTCTCCACATTGGCATCTACAAGGTGTGGGTTGCACCTGACCCTGCAAACAGCTGACCTCTCCCAGGAGGGGTGAAAAATGAAAATTAGCAACCTGACCCGCAGATTACACAAGTCAACCCCACCTCCCCGCAATGTAGACCGAGAAACCATGACCGAGAGGTCATTGGCCAACGGGGTTCTGGTTCGCCAGGGGAGACGGATTCCCTTAGGTCAGATTTTTGTCATATACCTGCGAGTGGCCTAACAAACCGGCAGGGGGTTATCATATTGCACGTATAAAAACTAATAAGTATAAACGGACTGACCCAAATGGATATAGTCAAATGGTTTGGCCATGCAACTAGGTTACCAACTAACAGTATAACACAACAAGCAATGATGTACAGACCAGATGGAAGCAGAGTAAGTGACCAACTACGTAAACGATGAACGGAGGCAATAACAGAGTCGATGGGAACATTGATTCATGAAGCCGATAAGCGGGCACTCTCCCGCTGTTTATACTTCACCTCGACACCGCAAGGTACAAGAGAAACAAAATGAGATGAGATGAGATGATAAATACTTTTCTAGATATATTTATTTTATCAGTTATAATTTTTTTTGTTTTGTTTTTGGCTTTGAGATATACATTTTGGTTTCCACTTTGCTCGTGAAATGACTTAATTAGTTTCTCAATTCCCATTTTTGTTACTGCCATTATATCGAAGTTAAGGAATTTCTCCGATTAAAAAAAATTTTAATTGGATATCCTTTACAGGATGTTGCAGTCAACTCCAGCATATTTTGAATGTTTTTGATTTGCAAAGTAAGTCTACGTTCAGTAGTTTGCCGTTGATTTCTGGGCGATCAATGTTCGTGCCATTGTTAAAAATAAACTAACCGGTCTGCTTCCAAGCTGATTTCGAACACCGTATGAGGGATTGCGAATCGCGTTCGTTACGCCTTCGCCACACCGCCGGTTCGATGGGGAAAAAAGGATTCTGTTATTCCTTGTGAATATTTTGTCTAATATTCCTCAAGGTGTTTTCATGATATGAGCCTATGCAAGTTTATATTTTAACCGGATCATTTCTTCATATAGAATTTGGCTGGCTGTCTCACGGGTATACGTTTTCTGGCTGTGTCATGGATAGGTGTTGGCTGGCTCTCTTGTGGCCACATTTGCTGAGTAATTTCAATGATTCTGGGAAATAAAAAGGTCGATAGAGGGGGGATTGATTTCCTTCTGACAAAGAGAGTTTCTTTAGTACTTCTTGGATAAAATACAGTTAGCAATCGACTTCATATTATCTAAACAAAAACAAGGAAAAGGAATATCACAACTTTACAAGTCTTTGCGTCAACAACTGTAAAAGAACATAAAGAAATTTGGGGATTTTACTATAGTCTACAAGAAATGTTAGAAAAGGCGCACACAAATAAGAGACCAAAAAATCATTGAAATTTCAGTGCTAAAGTTGGAGTTGAAATAATGGAAGAAGAACGGGTACGAGGCCGATTTGAAATGAGAGATGAGAGAAATTTATCGAATGTTACCATGAAAACATCCTTTCAATTACAAACATCTTATTTAAACAATATCCAAGAATGCTGTACACATGCTAATTACAGATTGATAATATCTTACCACAGCAAAGATGGATGACATTATAACATCGGAAAAGACACTGTCGAGAGCAGACTGCGACATAAATCACAAACTACCTGTGGCATATTTATAGATAAGACTAAAAGTGTAATGAAAGGAGCACTACCAATTTGGTTCAACGTAAACGATACACCACATGTTTATAACACTGAAGTAAAATAATGTGAGGTGCTGATGGCAGTACAAGAACACATGACACCTGACGAGCTAGCCACACAAGCGAGAGACACTCTCATCTCATCATTACAAGACATGATTCCGAGAATAAAAATGATATAAGAAGCAGAAATACATCACGGATGAAACACTCAGGTTAATCAAGCAGTTCGTCATATGTACTAGTAATAAAACTTAGGAATTAGACAGAAGACTACTATTGGATTCAAGGGTACTTTCAAATACAGATGTTGGTACTGATCACAAACCAGTCATGATAAAAACAGTTCAACATAAGAATCAAAAAGGTAACAACAAATATCATCAGTTATAGGAGGCTTCAGGAAAATACGGTTAAAGACAAAAAACAAACTACATAAAATTATCCATGATGATTACTCAAGCGTAGAAAAGGAATGGACAATTTTCCTGGCTTCCATTCTCGACACACTGGAAAATAAATGTGGAACAAAGAAAGTAGGAAGAGAAAGCAGCGGCTGCAGCAGGATATAACAATATGAAATGGAAACAAATAGGTATATTAAACTCCTGCGAGAAAAAACGTAACAACGTTGCACATACCTTACCAGGAGATCCACGTATCGCGAAATACAGGTGAAAATCCGAAATCAGAAGCACTCTTCTTCTTCTTCTTCTTCTTCTTCTTCTTCAGCGTTCCGAGCCATTGAGGTTCTTTGCTGCAAATACAATCTGTCTCCATTCGTCTCTCTGGTGGACCTTCTCTTGCCAGTCGTTGATTCCAAGTGCTTGTAGGTCTGTATGTATATTATCTCTCCACCGCCTTCTTGGTCTACCTCGGGGTCTACGGTCATTTATTTCCTGAGTGTAAGCGAGTTTTGTTTCCCTATTATCTTCCATTCTTTCTATATGTCCCAGCCATTGTAGTCTATTAGCCTTCATGATACCAGTGATTAGCGGGGACTTAAACAAATCATAAATGTCTTTGTTACTTCTTCTTTTCCACTCTCCACTTTGTGTATCCCTAATGGGTCCAAAGAAATCAGAAGCACTCAATAAATATAAAAAATGAATAATATAATAAGATAAAATACACACGAACACGTACAATTACAATACGACACACAGACGTTTCGATTCTTAGAATCTTTGTCAATGACAACACAGATAGCTAACAACGAGGTACAGTAAACAACGACAAAACACTAACACACGACCTATCACTTAGCCATGTGAGGCAGAAAGGTGGACTTGGCCAGCTGCGAAGGCGCTTGTGGCTGCAGAATTAAAAATGGGTTGCCAAAAAGGATGTGAGTAGCCAAAAATATGTGAACAGTCTGCTATGAAAATATAGGAATGTGGGGACAATTAAGTCTAGATATGGGGGGGGGGGGGGGGGGGGGGGGGGAACAGCATAGTAATAGATAGTGTAAACAATTGGGGAAGATGCCACAGTTATACCGTAGCGTCCACAACAGTATTAATACCTACTGGGTGGATGCATCCCAGATTATTGATTAGCTGGCATTCAATTTTAAGTCTGACGCAGCTATTGGAGAAGCAGGGTTTTAATGCGGTGACACATGCATCGTCGGCTCCATTATGGTTGGAGGAATTGAAATGGTTGGGGACAGGTTTGTCAGCGCCCTGATTGATGTCTCTGAGGTGTTCTCTAAAACGATCAGCAAGACGTCTGCCCGTTTGGCCAATGTATTTCATGTCACATCGTTTGCAGATGATAACATAAATCAGATTGCGGGATGTGCAAGTGAAAGAATCTTTCAAGGTGAAGGTGCCTCGGGGAAATGCAATCTCTGGTGTCTGAACAACGTATGGGCATGTCAGACAGTTCCTACGATGGCATTCGAATGTGCCCACGGATGAAGTAACCGTGGGGAGGCGACTATGCACAAGGTGGTCTCTGAGGCTCTGGTTACGGCGGAAAATTACCCTGGGGCCATAGGAGAATACCTCACGAGTGGTTGGATCGGATTCCAAGATGGACCAGTGTCTCAGGAAAATGTGCTTGATGGCATAGGCATGTGGATGGAAGGTGAGGATAAGCTTGGGTTCATTGTTCGGAGGTCGCGTATGCTTGGCGAGGGACATTTCCCGCGAGACCTGGGTTATGCGACAGAAAGCTGTCGACAAGACGTCCTCTGGGTAGGACCGTCTGCGGAAAAAGTCCAGCATTTCGTGGGCTCTCTCGAGGAAGTCATTATCGTCCTGACAGATACGACGAAGGCGGAGTAGCTGGGAATATGGGATGGAATCTTTGCAGCTTTTGGGGTGGGATGAGCTGTACAGGAGGAAACCGTGAGCATCAGTAGGTTTATAGTACACGGAGGTCGTGAGGCCTGTAGGGTTTAACTTAATGGTGGTGTCAAGGAAATTGACAGAGGTGGTGGAAATTTCTGTGGTGAATTTGATCGATGGATGGAAGTTATTGACATAATTAATGAAACGGTTCAGTTCCGCCTCTGACATGTCAGTGAGACCTATGCCGTCATCGATGTAGCGTCGGTAAAAAGAAGGGAGAAGACCATCATAGCTAAGTTCAATCTGGTGTTCCAGATGTCCCATAAATACACATGCGTAGCTGGGTCCCATTTTAGTGCCCATGGCGACACCGCTGATTTGTTCAAAGTAGTGGCCATTGAACTCAAAGGAATTATTGGTGAGGACCAATTCAGCGAGTCTCACAAGTGTGCGTGTAGGGATGGCTTGATCTGTGCGTTGATCCAGAAAGAACTGTAGCGCCCTGAGGCCATCAGCGTGAGGAATGGAGGTATAGAGGGAACATACATCCATTAGGAATAGTCTGTATGTGTTCCCAGGAGTCAGTTGGAGAGAGAGGAATGAAAGTAACGCAAGCGTTGTATCCTTGATGTATGACGGGAGATTCGCAACTAGAGGTTGGAAAATCCTGTCAAGAAACGCTGAGATCAGTTCAGTCGGGCATGAGCAGGCGGAAACTATCGGACGTCCAGGATTTTTTAGCTTATGTATTTTGGGCAGCATGTAAAGGGTGGGTTTGCCCAAGTCAGAGTCATGGATGTGAAGTGAAGTGGCACTGGGTGGTAAGGCATCCTCACGTATGAGCTGTTTGATGGTATTTTGAATCTTCCGGTTATAGGAGAGAGTGGGGTCTTCGGTGAATGGTGAATAATTATCAGGTTTATTGAGTTGAGACATGACTTCCTCGACATATAGACCTTTTTGCCAAACACCTTTATCCGCCGGTTTGATGACTATGTCCTGTCTGCGCTGTAGTTGAGACAGGGCACGCCATTCGGGAGGGGATAGGTTGGAGCGTTTCAAGCGAGGGAAAGAAAGTTGCTTGATCTCATGGAGTGTGTTAGCTATGTAGAGGTCAAGCGCGTTGGAAACTCCGGAGGGTGGGGTCCATGTGGAGCGGGATTTGGTTGAAGATGGAAAAATGTCTGGAAGCTGTGGGGTGGGACTGAGGACAGGCTTGTCTCTGTGGTGGTACTTGAGGCGGAGTCGTCTGTGGAAGTTGGAGACGTCTTCCAAAATGGCGCGACTGTCTATACGGGGGCGTAGAGGGACAAAACTGAGACCTTTCCCTAACACAGCATGTTCTTCAGGAGACAGTGGTAGGTCAGGTGGTATGCATACCACTTTGGTGTGGCTGATGGGTGTCGAAGTGGGGAAGGGGCAAGAAAGTAGGTCAGGACAAAAGATTAAGAACAGTTTGGTGCTATATTTATTGCACTCCCGAAGAAATCAGGAGCTCTGGAATGTGATCAACATTGAACAATTAGTATAATAAGCCACATCAAGAAGATTTTGCTGAGAACTATCATGCAAAGAGTTAGGAAGAAAATGCAGCCCGAAACAGGAGAAGAACAATGTGGGTTTGTAGAAAGCAAGGGCACAGTAAATACTGTGTATATACTGAGAACAGTAACTGAACGTTCTATAGAAGTAAACACACATCGTGGCATGGTTGAGACAGTAACATGGAGCTGATCCACGACTCTGGTGATGGAGTGAGATGGCAAAACATGACAGCCCACGCTTATTGGCATGACATATTATGGATGGATGGTGGAACAACGAATTAAAGATAGCGTATTCAGAAATAAACTACCGTTAACAAATGGATCACAACTAAATCTGAACAAGATTATGTTACATATAGAATAATGAATGAATAACCGAAAAACGAGAGGTAGATTGTGAGCTCTACTAGAGCACGACTACAAGAAACCAAATGGACGTTGCGGCCAAAGCCTTCGTCAGAACAGAACAAACAAACAAAAATAGACAAACAAATACACGAAAGACACTACATGAAAGTATTAGGGTTACATATCTGTATCCTTCCTTGAGCGGCTATCCGTGGATGGACGTGGGTTCACTTCTAGATTTCATCCTTCGGCTGGCCCTCTTCACGACAGTTGTAGTACACGTCTAACTAAAATTGAGTTTAAATGTGCTACCCTTTGCATGCGCTGTATTGCCAACAACCACTCGCGTCAATTGTATGACCTTAGCTCCAGTACTACTATCCTCGATCAACGTCTTAAAATCTTACCTCAGGTAAATATTTCTTGTATTGCGTGATACGCTGTATCATCGAAAGCACTAACCACCACTTATGTAAGTGACTTTCCACAGCTAAAAACATTAAGTTAACGAAACTTCGTGCCCCAATCCCTACCCCTTCCGCCTCTCCTCTCTCGGCTCACCCTACCATCGGTTCCGATAATTTAGTTGTGTGCATACCTCCTGATCTCCCCCTATCGCTACCGGAGAAATCAGTCCTTAGTAAAGGCCTCCGTTTCATACCACTGCGTCCATCTAGCAACAGATGCGAGCTACTACATGACATCCGTCGTTTCTATTGCACTCTCATGTTGAAATATCACTTCAGTGATCAACCTAACAGGGACAACTCCTCGGATCCCACCGATCACTTCTCTCACCTTTCTAAACCCAGATCCACTTGAGTCCCCAATCCAGGAGCATACAAAGCCCTAAATCTTTATATCGAAAAAAAAACACTCTTCGACATAAAACAATAAAAATTCAGCCACTAAGACACTCGAATCTTTCAGCGGTGGAACAAC
Organism: Cepaea nemoralis; assembly: GCA_014155875.1. Taxonomy (NCBI): domain Eukaryota; kingdom Metazoa; phylum Mollusca; class Gastropoda; order Stylommatophora; family Helicidae; genus Cepaea; species Cepaea nemoralis. The sequence goes on along the minus strand of JACEFZ010012631.1, from coordinate 22,638 downwards.
AGGCGCTCACATAGTTGAAACGTCGTGAGGACATTGTTATCAAGCCTGCCGACAAGGGAGGAGCGTTTGTGGTTTGGAGGAAGAACGTTTACAAGATATATACATGAAGGCAACAAACAACTTGGGGATGCAACTTTCTACATACCACGGGCAGAAGACGGGACGGTCAGTAACAACACTCAGGTCAAGAGTGCCACCATCAGGCAAGGCTTTTTGCCCATCTCTGCCACCTCGCTGATCATCCAGGATAGTTGCTTGAGCAAAACCACCTTGTATATGCTGCCTAAGACAACAAGCTAGGAAACCAAGCAGACCCATCATCTCGGCCTGCTCTCGTCCAACTGAATGGATTTCAGAGTTCCTTGAAAGCATATTTCAGCCGTTGGTTGCTAGTCTCCCCTCGTATATCAAAGACACCAACCACGCTATCTCTATCTTCGATTCCATAAGCTTCACAACCCCTTCTCAGTACCACATCTTTACTTTAGATGTGACTTCACTCTATACATCTATTCCTCACTCTGACGGTCTTAAAGCCTTGGAATTTTTCTTAGACAAAAGGCACGGCCCAACATAGCCACTGGAACATTGCTGCGTCTGGCAGAGTTAGTCCTTAACCTCAATTCATTTGAGCTTAATGGGGACTATTTTGATCAGATTAGCGGGGTGGCCTATGGGCACTAAGATGGTCCGAGTTATGCCTGTCTGTTCATGGGCTATCTGGAACACCAGGTATGGAGTCAATACACCGGCAGGCTCCAGGAGCTCTACAGGAGGTATATCGATGACTGTTTTGGTGTTTCAGACAAGCCATTGTCTGATCTCCAGGACTTCATTGCCTTTTTCTCCAACTTTCATCCAAGCATCAGACTCACCTCCACTATTTCCTCATCGGCTGTTAATTTCTTAGACATAACAGTTTCCTTAGGTTCTGTTGGTCTATGCACGACGGTATACTTATAAACCAACTGACTCGCACGCATTCCTTATCTATACCTCTTCCCATCCTCCTGCTTGAAAGGATTCTATTCCTTTCTCACAACTGCTACGTCTCCGACGGCTTTGTCATGATAATGACGACTTCCGTCAAAAAGCCCACGAAATGTTAGATTTCTTCCGCCTTCGAGGCTATCCTGAGAATGTTCTGTCTACAGCTCTTCACCACTGCCAGTCTATTAGTCGTGCCGAGCTCTCTCCTCCAGGCCGAAACCACGTAACAATAGACCTATTCTCTCACTAACCTACCATCCTCATAATATTGCTGCCAAGAATATTCTCATGAGACAATTATTCATTCTCCAGACAGACCCGGTCACTCGCGATGTCTTCTCAGAGGCTCCACTTGTGGTATACAGACGGGATCGTAACCTGAGGGATGTGCTGATCCATAGCACTCTAACCTAACCTCACAAGTCTCTTCCTGGCACGGCGGTATGTCTTCGATCTCGTTGTAAGACTTGTCCACATGTCTTTCAAATCCAAAGTCTGGCTTTCCCTAAGACTACCTTCCACATCCGGGAGGGTTTCTCATGCACGAGTCGCAACGTGATCTATGCGATCATCTGCACACGTTGTGACATGAGATATGTTGGGATGACAGGTCTTCGTCTGGCGGACAGATTTAGGCAACACCTCTCTGATATAAACAGTGGAGCCCAGAAACCGGTACCCCTACACTTCAACAGTCCCGACCACTGTGGCGTTGCCGACATACAGGTCACAGCGATCAAATCGTGCACATCTCACGAACGCGATCGCAAGACATTGGAAAACCGTTTCATCTTCCAGTTGGGTTCACTCTCGCCTCACGATCTCAATGTCCTACACAGTTTTATTTCAGTCCCTAACGCTCCCTGTCCCCTCCCATCCCAGTAGTCGTATAGTAAACTAATAAGCTAGTTGCATGTCCTTCACTGGACGTCGTAGTCAACACCAGCATTATCTTTGCCTTCTGTGACTTCCTGGATAGTTTGCGCTCAGTTGCTTCTTATTGCTTTCTGAACAACCGGCACTTGTGATATTTTATGATGGCAAACGGTGGGTAGTGGGTCTGCGTCCAAATCGACCGCAGCAGTGTTTCGAGCTTGGCGTGCGGAATTGCGAGTTGCATCCGTTATATCACATCTGAGTCGGCTACAGTGCTCCACAGATATGAAAACTCCTATGATTCCCTACACATTCAACCGAAAACTCTTTCAATACTTACTCCATACCGTCACCTAGTGGCACCATTTTTCACAATGTGTATGTGTGTGGGTGAGAGTGTGAAAGTGAGTGAGTGAGTAAGAAAGGATGTAATAGAGTGAGTGAGAAAGAGAAAGTATGATACAAAGAGAACGAGAGGGAGTGTGTATGTGTGTTTGAGAGAGTAAGAGAGAGTGACAGCGAATGAGTGAGTGTGTGTGTGTGTGTGTGTGTGTATGTGTGTGTGTGTGTGTGTGAGAGGGAGAGAAACAATGAGAGATAGTGTGAGACAATGAGAGAGATAGTGTAGTGTGCGTTAAAGACAAAAAAGAGATATATGATATTCCATATTTCTTCTGTATCCTCATCTTTCATATTATCATTTTTACTGCCACTTGATTTTAACATGTACTAAATACATTGTGTATTTCATCATGTTTACGCCAATTCCAGGAATTATATTCTTTGTTTAAGTGCATAACCTTTTCTTCGTTATACAATGTATAACATATTGATTTGATTTTAACATTTTTTTTCCATTTGGGCATGTGCGTGTGTGGGTTGGGTTTTGTGTGTCGGTGGGTTGGGAGATGTGTGGGGATGTGTGTGTGAGGGGGGGGGGATGTGCGGGTGGCTGAGGTTGTGTGTGTGGATGATCGACATGTGGGTAGGCGATGTGTGTTTTATGTGGGGACCTGTAGATGAGGGTATGTTTTTCCGGTGGGTGGGTGTATGTGGGTGTTAGTGGGTAGTGGGATTCGTGGGTGTGGATGGGTGGGAATGCGTGTGTGAATGTGTGGGTAGATGTGTGTGTAGGTGGCATGGGGATGGGTGTGGGGGTTGTGTGTGTTGATGGGTGTGGGTGTGTGGTGTGGGTGGTGGGGTGTGTTGTTTGGATGGGGGTAGGAGTGTGGGTGGAGATGTGGGTGTGGGTGGGGATTACGTGAGGGTGGTGGGGTGTGTGTGGGTGTGAGATGTGTGTGGAGAGGGGATGTATGGGTGGTGGGGATGTGTGGGTGGGGATGTGTGAGTGGGTGCGGGATGTGTGTGGGTGTGTTGGGAATATGTGTGTGGGTGGGGGTGTTGTAGTTGAAGGATGCTAGGTTGGGGGTGGGTGAGTGTGTGCAGGTTGGGGGATGGGTGGTGTATATGTGGGTTGAGAGAGATGCTTGGGTGGGATCCAGCAACTCTCCAGCGGCAAGGCACCTGGTCCGGACTCCATCCCGGCAGAGATATACAAGGCAGGTGGGCCGGTCCTAACAGAGCAGCTTCACCAAGTCTTTACAAACATATGGGTGAACGAGACCATGCCACAAGATTTCAAGGACGCGTCAATAGTCCACCTTTACAAACGAAAAGGAAACCGCCAAACCTGTGACAATCACCGAGGTATCTCCTTGCTTTCAATTGCAGGGAAGTTACTCGCCAGATTTCTTCTCAATCGTCTCACGGCCCATCTCGATCAAGGTCTTCTTGCAGATAGCCAGTGTGGCTTCAGAAAAGAACGTGGAACTGTTGACATGATTTTCGCTGCAAGTCAGCTGCAAGAGAAATGTCAGGAACACATCTGCGAAATATTCTCCACTTTTATTGACCTTACCAAGGCTTTTGACACAGTCAGCAGAGAAGGACTATTGAAGATTATGGCAAAATATGGCTGTCCACGAAAGTTTGTCCAAATAGTGCTGCTATTTCATGATGTCATGCAGGCAAGAGTACAGGAAAATGGTGAAATGTCTGAGCCTTTTCCTGTCACCAATGGAGTGAAACCAACACTGTTCAGCCTCATGTTTTCAGCTTTGTTGACGAATGCCTTCGAGAACAACGACATTGGAATAGACTTCAAATACCGCATGGATGGAAAGTTATTCAGTCTCAGAAGGTTGAAAGCTAAAACCAAAATTGACAGCAACACCGTCAGAGAACTCCTGTGTGCTGATGATTGCGCTCTATACGCCAACGCAGAGGCGGACATGCAACATAATGATTCAGCTTTCTCACATGCCTGTGCCAACTTTGGGCTCAATGTCAATTTGGAAAAGACTGTAGTTATGTACCAGCCAGCTCCATGGAATAATCACACTGTGCCGAATATTAAAGTGAATGGTCGTAGTCTAAGTGTTGTGGACAAATTCACCTATCTTGGCAGCACCGTGTCACAAGCTGCTACAATTGATGATGAAGTGAATGCAAGAATCTCCAAGGCCAGCGCGGCCTTTGGCAACTACAAGCATGTATGGGACAGAAATGGAATAAGCCTGCAAAGAAAGCTGAAAGTCTACAAAGCAGTTGTACTATCCACACTGCTATATGCTTGTGAAACCTGGACTGTTTATCAGCGACACGCTAGGAAATTAAACCACTTCCACAGTCTGACTTAGGAAGTTACTGAAGATTAAATGGCAAGACAAGATCCCAAACACTAAAGTCCTAGAAAGAGCGTCCATGCCCAGTATCCACACTATACTAATGAAGAATCAGATTCGCTGGGCTGGTCACTTGACTCTCATGCCAGATCACAGGCTCCATAAACGAATTTTTTACGGCGAATTGTGTTATGGTAAACGCTCCAAAAGCGGCCAGAGGAAACGCTTTAAAGACACTGAAAATCTCACTGAATGCTTTTAGAATTCATCATGACACCTGGGAGGCTGCAGCCAGAGACCGAAATTCGTGGCGTGCATCATTACGCAAGGGTGCAGTCACGTGTGAGGCATCCAGGACTGCAAGAGCTGTGAAGAAAAGACAGGACAGAAAAACCACTGCAGAAAATCCTCCTCCAGAAACGACAAGCATTCTTTGTTCACATTGTCAAAGAACATTTCGAACCAAAATAGACCTCATCAGCCATCTTAAAACTCACGGCTCCATACTTTCAACCACACTGGATGAAATAAATGGTCATCATCATTCTTGATGGACAAACAACATCATATGTTGGCTGACTATAAAACCTTCATATGTTGGCTGACTGTATATGTTTGCTGGCTGTGTCGCGGGTACATGTTTGTTGACTGTATCACCGGTATATCAGAAATCAGTGAAAACTAGCAATCTGTCAAACCTTGAAACCTGTCAAACCTAGCAGTCAGTCAAGTCTAGCAGCCAATCAACCTAGCAACCAGTCAAACCTAACTGTCAAGAAGTCTTAGTCTAAAATATGTTAATTAACTCATAGTTTACGTGTTCACAAAACACATTTTGCTGGGCTCATTTTCTATAGCATGCTAACCGGCTCTCTCTCTCTCTCTCTCTCTCTCTCTCTCTCTCTCTCTCTCTCTCTCTCTCTCTCTCTCTCTCTCTCTCTCTCTCTCTGTATGTGTGTGTGTCAGGAGACTATTAGAAAGAGCTATTAAAGTAAAAGCAGATCTGTACTTATGCCTCATGGACTACGCAAAATCATTTGACATTTGTGAAACATGACGACATAATAAAATTACTAAAACAACTTAATATTGACGGCAAAGATCTGCGAATAATAAGGAATATATATTGGCAGCAAACAGCAGCCATAAGAATCAACAACCTAGAAGGAACATTTCAATGTATAAAGAAGGGCGTCAGACAAGGTTGTTTATTGTCTCCAATAAGGGTGTAATTGTTTTCCCCGAGTGACACTTCCTCAGCGAGGCGAGTCTCTTGCAGGCCAGCAATATCAATGTTAGGACGACTAAGTTCGGCATCAATCACAGCCGTTTTTCTCACATTGCCAATATTCGTCAAGTCAGTGGAAAATCCTGGACACATGGTTCTTACGTTCCAGGTTGCAAGCTGTAGCTTGAGGTTTCTATTTTTCTTATTATTAGTACCTGGTGCATATGTTTCACAGCCTGCGATTCAGATATTGTCCTAGCCCCAAGCACCCATTGAAGCAGGCAGGCTGTGGCGGATCAGCACCCAATTGGCCGGGGCTGCCCAGCTTGAGGCGGGCGGTAGCTGATCAGTGACACCTGTAGATGTCTCCCACCGTCGGAGGCAACCCGTGGCGCTCCATGTCTACGACAATTAACAAGGTCTTATAACCCGCAAATGTTACCTCTCGCTTTGATTCCGAGACCAGTTATCCCCAGGGATAGAGTTATTGCCTCTCCATAGCACAAAGACTTGGCTAAAATATAGAGATCATGTGTTGCCCATACAGCATGATCCCTCTCTCGGCCTGCCCAGTTCACTCCATAGGAAAGGTAACACCTATACATCTGGAATAAGACAAGCTGCAAAGCAATGCTCTAACTGTCCGCCTGTCGGAGCTTCGATCCTAGACCAGCTGCCTAACAAGGCTTAGGGCCTGGTCTGTCCTGCCATGACATGTTGTCTTTAGATTGCATTTCCTCGCACCAGAATATGGCTTGTACCCTAACAATTGCGCTATTCCGCCCGAAGCCGTTGGCACAATGTAAGGTGTCGGATTTGGCAAGCGTTGCCCAACATTCGGCGCTAACAGAAAGCAGGTAGTACCGTCTACTGTTATACGGTAGCTCAGTCATATCTGACTAAGACCTGACAGCAAAGTGTCAAGTTTCCTACACAAATTTTTATAAAGATAAGTTCATTTTGAAGGCGTGGAGCCAACGGAAGTTTACCACTGACCAAAGAGAAGACTGCCCCCTCTATTATGGAAATTAGTCAGTTTGATTTTATCCGCCCTCACTGCGATCTCCAGCAATCCATAATAGAGTGATGTGTAAACTGTAACAAACAATTGTTTGAACAAAACGTCCAACAATAACTCAACCCTAGCTTTATTTAAACTACAACACATATTTTAAAAAAAATCAAATGATGGGTTACGGGACGATCTATGATCGATATCTGCTCAACATGTAACACCACATGTTGTAAGAAAAATTGACGACAAATCATTCAAATAAATCACAAAAGTAATATAGTCAGATAAACTTTGATAAAACTCATTATCATCATGTGCCATGCCGGTAAGCGTGGGCGGTTATGTCTCGCCATCTCACGCGATATACATAGTCGTGGATCAGCTCCTTGTTCTTGTCTCGACCATGTCATATGGCCAAACCTTCCAGGTATTTACTTCTCTGCCTTCCTCTTGCTCTTTTCCCCTCAATCTTGCCAGTTGTCACCAAGTTCTTCAATTTATTTCTTCTCATAACGTGACCAAACATGTTGACTGTCTACATCTAATTTCTCTAATCAGTTTACAATTTTCATGTTTCTTGTAGGACTTGGTCATTGAGTTTTCTGTCTGTCCATGGTATTCTTTGCATTTTCCTCAAAAACTACAATTCCACAGTAATAAGATGTTTTTCAGCCTGTTTGCTCATTGTCCACGCTACACATCCATACAAAAGTACAGGTTATATGTAGCACTCCAGCACTCTTTGTCTCGTTGTAAAAGACATCTTTTTATTGGTCAGTACGTTTTCCATCTTGCAAAAGGCTACTTTTGCCATGGCGATTCTTGTTCTAATCTCTTCAAGACATTTCCCACCAGATGTTATGAGTTTTCCAAGATATTTGTACCGATTCATTTGCTTAAGAATATTCTCATTTCTTGTATATTACATTGTGGTATTTCGTTCTTCCTAGTGAAGACCATAATCTGTGTCTTCGTACAATTTAATTCTAGCCCTAGTTGTTCACTGTATGCAACAACCGCATCTACCAAATGTTGCAGATCTTGCTCATTGTCTGCAATCAATACCATACCATCTGCATATCTAATGTTATTGATATGATAAAACTATCTGGAATAAAAGTTCAATCTCTCACTCTTAGCTTTAACTAAGATTGTAGGGCAACATAATAAACTTATCCCACTGGTACTACGAATGGTTTGTTTTTTTGTTTTTTGTTTTTTTGCAACACATAAATTAAAGTTTGTCCATTAGGTTCTGGTTTTACTCAATGTCCATTGTCGCGAAACGCAAGTGCGTCTCAGACGGGACAACACAGTACCAACTCTACCCCACACCGTCGCGGTGGCTAGGCCACATTTTATGGCGGGTGAGAGGGGGATTTCAGAGTAAAAGAGTTGGGACCGTCTTCCTTGAGATGTTATGTATCGGGATTGTCATGAACTTCACGGGTCCCGAGAATCATAACGCAACTATTTGAGTGTGTGTAGATCTTTTCGGTTGTAAATCGCACACTCTGCTAAAACTCGGGGAATGCTGAGTTCCCTTCACTTTCGTGAGGTAATGCTCGGAAGTTTTCGGCAAGTTCGATAAGTGTGTTCTTCCGGACCTGACACGAAGAGGCCATTCGGTAGAAAGTCATCAAGAAGGGAGGCCGCTTCTATGGCCAGCTGTGTAATTTGCATCACCGGGATTCAGAGAATGCTCTACTGCGAAGGTTGTTGTTGAAGCTATCCTTTCACGGCTGTGTCCGCCAGCTGTAATCTATGCAATTCATATGGAATTATAGATTGATCTACAGTGGTGGCATTGTTGTCCTTGAGACGTGGGGCCGTGTCTTTGACCAGCTGTATCATGATATAACGTTTGGGGCTCCAGAGGGGACCTACTGCTCAGAGCTTGATGAACCTACCGGGTCGATTTCTGTTGCATAGTTGTTCCTAAGCTTTAAAGGTTGTATTTCAGTTGTGGGTTAATTATCAACCAGGCCGGCCAGTTGCGCTGGTAGTTGGGTCTCGACCAGGCATGCTAACTGTGTAGTAGGCCTGTGTGTGTACTATGACCTAGATTAAGCTAAGGCCAGTGCAGCGAACATGGCGGAATGTATTGTGCGAGCCAGCTTAGTGGATCAGTCTGGTTGAAGCAAATTAACAATGCATTCGATGCCCTATCTCAATAATGGGGTATCTTACGGAATTCTTGTTCGGACAGGGAACTTTCTCTTGAACGGAGCTTTAATTTGATTCCCTTAATGAATATGTTGACATTAGTATGTTTAGATCATCATCATGTGGCGTGGTTGAAACCAGTACTTGTCAAGCACTCATGTGACGAGCAAGAACCACTTGCGTTTCTCATTATGGTGAAACCCAAATATGTAGGAGGCTATAAGCTGGGAAGTTGTTATCGACCTATGGGCCTGTTGTTATTTAACTGGGCTTAGTCTGAAGGGGGAAAGATATCTTCACACCTACTAGGGATTGAACCGTGGGCCAGTATAGCGGTGGGGAAACACCCACTCATGTAACGCGTGGATATTTCATCAGTGTAATGTGACTCTACAGTTTCTTTGACGATAAAGGAATATTTGTCAGGCGGGTCTATCTTTCTATTGTCTCTATACTTTCATCGGAACCAGATTGTATGGGATGTTTGATTCGACACAATTCCTAGGCAGCCAAAGGAATTTATTCAGGTGATGAGTGTCTATATATTCATACACCCACACATAACAGAAATCGAGGTATCCGAGGAAGAAAGGTGGGAAGCGACAAACACAAGAACATGAAACTCTTCTGTTGTTTGTCTGGTCCTTAATTCAGTATTTCAGGTTAGTTATCAATGTAGCTTGAGTATCTTCCATTAAATTAACCTTGAGGTGTCATAGAGTACTTACCTGAGGTATCCTCAGATGCTTATTTACTTTTCTGATGAGACAAATGGTGATGGGGAAGGATGATCCAGGCCATAACACGTGATGATCTCCATAGGAGGTATGGATTTCTGCATCCTCACGAATGGAACCTTTCATCATATCTGCTATCCATTAGGTATGAGATGGTAGGGAATGTCATCATAGCTACTATCAATTAGGTATGAGACTTGGGCCTGAAAAGCTAATGACTTACGTTGGGATTACCAGGAGTCGTAACTTAACCAGTCGGTGAGATATGTCTGGAAAGTCAGACATAATACTATTGTGGTCTGAGCTGGAGGAACTGACCACAATAAATGGGATGTTAGTGTGGATGCATGTTGATAAAGTGTGTATTGTGCAAGGGTGTGATGGATGGGTACACCTGGCCTGTTTTTGCTTACAGGAACCCTTTGGATGTTGCTGTGGGCGAGTGCCCTTTATTGTTACTGGTTGCTGTTCCTGTGGGCGAGTGCCCGTTGCTGTGTGCTGTTAACACATTGCTGATTCCTGAGTGCCTGTTTGCTGTGGCGGTGTGCTGTGGCTTTCGATGGTGCTAAAAGCCAAGTGACTAGTGGCTATTGAACTTTACTTGGGCATATTCCGAAGCTCCTGGAGGCATCATACAGGATCAGGTGAATGTGTCTTACCACCTCGATCTACACACTGACACTCGATACTACACTGACATACCTATGTGGGATGATGAGAATGTCAAGCAGACTACTCTCACCCAATTGACTGTTCATTGCTGTATGTCTGTCTGTTGGTTTGTTCATCTGTGTGTTCGAATCAGAATCTCCAATAAAGAGTCTAGATTTGCCTTTTATAAGGTTGTTCTATTATAGTCAGTTAGGTGTCTTCTTGTGTACACAGTCGTCATATGGGTAGTGCCATCCGGGAACCGTCCTGGGGACAATCGGTGTAAAGGGTGGACAGAAGGTAATAAAGAACCCCAATTAAAATATATGGGCAATCACCGAGAACCAGGCCGGTGTTGTCACGCGACATCCATATCCAATGATGAGCAAGGCATGGTAAGATTCTTAAGGATGTATCCAAATCATTGGTTTCACCAGCGTTAAAGCAATACTCCACAGTGACATTCTTTTAGTGGATGGCATGGTGATGGATTCCTGGTAGTTACTAGAATATTGGGCGAAGCTGAGATTGGTTGATCATTCGAAATCAGGAGTATATACTGTTCATGGAATCAAGACGGTAACTCCTCAAGCCATTGTAGACAATGAAATAGTGTAGACCATACCGTACTTCATGGACATAGAACAAAAGAGAAAGCAGCGGCTGCAGCATGATATAATAATATGAACTGGAAACAATTAGGTATATTGTGCTCCTGCGAAAAGAAGAGACATACTAAACACAGACACAATGCACATTTACATACCTTACACGTTAAGAAAATCCATCCTACAACGTGAACAACCACGTGTGACTTATCCAAAACATCATAAGTATTCAATAAATATATAAAATGAAATAATAAAATAACAAATAAGTACAAAAGGACAACACAGAACGGCCGACGTTTCGATTCTAAGAATCTTTGTCAAGGACAGGACAACACAAATAGATGAACAACGAAAACCAAGAACAACAAAATAACGCGACTACTCGCAAATATGGCGGTTGTGCCGATTGAGAAGGCACTCTTTGGCTACAGAGTTTAAGTATAGTAAGGTTGCCAGCAGGCCAAAAAAAAAATGCGAACAGTCTGATATGAATATAGACCAGTGTTTCCCAACCTTTTTTGTGCCATGCCCCACTTAAGCCTTTCTAAAATTCATATTGCCCCCCTCCCCAGCCCCACGCCCCCCCCCCCCCCTTTAACATGTACATTATTTTTAATATTCAAAAATTGAAATGTTCACTAAAGAAACTTGAATGATAGGTTTTAGGAATAAATCACTAGGAAATTGTTGAGCAAACATAGTAAGTAAATTTTCAAAACATATAATGGAGAACTGAAATTCAAGTACAAAATAATTTTAATGACAGATTTTTCAATATTATTTTAATTATTAGTAATTATTTATTATTTAAATTAAGTGAGATCCTTGCGCTTGATGCTTGCTGCAAAGAGATCTTATGTCAGGTTCCAATTTAGTTAACTTCAGTCTCAAGTCTCCCCGTTTTGTTATATTCAGCCGATTTCTTCCATTTTTGAATTGTCCCCCTTAACAATCGAATTGCCCCCTTGTGGGGCGTGGGCCCCACGTTGGGAAACACTGATATAGACAGTTGGGTATGAGTATATAGGGGGAGGACAGCATAGTTATACACAAAACAGTGGAATATGTATAGGCGGAGATGTGAGAACAGTTAGATATGAATGTATAGAGGGAAGGTGGCACAGTTATACAGTAGCGTCCACAACGGTATTGATACCTGCTGGATGGACGCATCCCAGAGAGTTTATTCATTGGCTTTCGATTTTTAGCCTGATGGAACTGTTGGAGAAGCAAGGTTTCAATGCAGTGACACATACATCGTCGACCCCATTAAGGCTGGAAGAATTAAAGTGGTTGGGGACAGGTTTGTCAGTACCCTGGTTAATACCTCTGAGGTGTTCCCTAAAACGGTCGGAAAGGAGTCTACCGGTTGACCAATGTATTTCACATCACGTTTGCAGATGATAACATATGAAATACATTGGTCATACCGGCAGACGCTTTGCCGACCGTTTTAGGGAACACCTCAGAGATATTAACCAGGGTGCTGACAAACCTGTCCTCAACCATTTTAATTCTTCCAACCATAATGGGGTCTTGACTGGCGTAATGAATGGCGTAATGACTTTCTCTGTAATCCCGTTTATCACGCAGAGTCTCGTAGCCGGAGAGAGCTAGAAGCGGTTCGACCCCCGCTGGTGACTTGCTGGATAACTGAGCCGGCCACTCAGAAAGCAATGGCAAACTACTGAGCGTAATCTTGCCAAGAAATCAACAGACAGCTGAAAGATGCTGCTGTTGGCAGCGATGTCCTGTAAAGGATATGCGGAAAAAAAAAATAATGGGGTCGACGATGTATGTGTCACTGCATTGAAACCTTGCTTCTCCAACAGTGGTCCATTGGTAATAAATAAACGAACACAAGAAAGTCTATTTATTTGCGTTCCCCAATAATCTTCTCCGGCTTCATGAGTACGATGCGGATTTCACAGAGCTAGTCATTAATGGTGGATATTGTAACACTTTACTGATAGAAAAGCCACATATTTGGCGTGAGAATAACATGAGTAGTCTATTTAAACAAATGTTTGCATATCCTTTACAGGACATTGCTGTCAACATCAGCATATTTCAGCTGATTATTGATTTCTTGGCAAGATTACGCTCAGTAGTTTGCCATTGCTTTCTGAGCGGTCAGCTCACATACCCCGTAAGATACCGACGCGATTCGAACCACTGCTGATTCTCACTGTCGTCACGTTACTTACGAGAGTATACGAGATTACGGAGAAAAGTCGTTAACCTCTAGGCCAGGAAGCCGGCGTGTCGTCTATTATAACCAATAAATTATAAGTTAAGCAGACCTGGAACGGTATGATGACTGCGTTCCGGGCCGTACATGGTGTGTACACACTGATGGTTGTGCTAATCAAATCTCTCACGAGACACTGAAGAGACCTGTTTCACACAAGCTGCCTCAGGTATCAGACCAGGACATGTCTTGTTGCATGAGAATCGCCAGCCTCACTCGTGACATACTTAATCTTCAGGAAAGCTGGAACTGGGAATTTCAACACTCGGCCGATCTACAGTACTGATCTGACACTTTCACATTTCCACAACTGACAAACGTTGACAAAACACTTGCGTGACAACTGATTCGAGTCAGACGATTCACAAATGCCCGGGTAAATAGAATCCCACCTTCTGACGTCAATGTTCTCATTTACTAATTTTCAACCTGGGCAAGACTGACTTAACAAACAGGAATACCGTATTGAAAAAGAACGTGAAAGCGTATCCTTGAGATTGTAACTATCTCAATAAAAATAACGTGAAAGTGTATCGCCTGAGACTGTAACTATCTTAATAAAAACAAATAACGTGAAAGGGTATCCTTGAGACTGTAACTATCTCAATAAAAACAAATAACGTGAAAGGGTATCCGTGAGACTGTAACTATCTCAATAAAAACAAATAACGTGAAAGGGTATCTTTGAGACTGTAACTATCTCAATAAAAACAAATAACGTGAAAGCGTATCCTTGAGATTGTAACTATCTCAATAAAAATAACGTGAAAGTGTATCCTTGAGACTAACTATCTTAATAAAAACAAATAACGTTAAAGGGTATCCTTGAGACTGTAACTATCTTAATAAAAACAAATAACGTTAAAGGGTATCCTTGAGACTGTAACTATCTTAATAAAAACAAATAACGTTAAAGGGTATCCTTTAGACTGTAACTATCTCAATAAAAAGAACGTGAAAGTGTCTCAATAAAATAACGGCATTATTTCCGGCATTGAACGTGTCGAGATGACTGCTGGCGAGGACGATTCTCACGGGTTAATTAGCATCTAGCCACAGCGGAATACCAGCCACAGCTTTCAACTTCTGGGAAAGACTAAGAGCTTAATAGTGAGTACTTAGTCATAATCATAACCACGATCGTTGATCATAGACCTTACCCGCAAGCGGGGAAGTCAATAAGTAGGTCACAAATAGCTGTAGAAAAATAATTAAATATGATAACAACTTGGGACCAGTTTATTTTTATACATACATTGTCCCTTTATTTCTAAACATAATTTCCACCATCATTGATGCACTTATCACATCGTTTTATCAGTTCGCCAAAACCGGCTGCATAGAACTGCGTGCTCTGTTTTCAAAACCACGTTTTCACTTCACATTCAACTTCGGCGTCATTTGCGAAATGTCTCCCGCCAAGGTGGATTTTCAGTGAACCAAAAAGGTGGAAATCGCTTAGGGCTAAGTCGGGGCTGTAAGGTGGAATTTCCGGAACTTCCCACCTTAGTTGGTTAATTTTCTCCTTAGTTAATCGATCCGTGTGTGGTCTGGCATTGTCATGAAGAAGCAACACTCCTCTAGTCAGCAGTCCTGGACATTTTCATCGAATTGCATCATGAAACATCGATAGAACTTCACAGTACGCTTCAGAATTCACATTGTTACCTTTCTTCTTGAAATTAGTTAAAAGCACTCCTTGACAATCCCAGAACACTGTCAGCATAGCCTTCCCTGCTGATGGCGTAACCTTGAATGTTTGGACACAAGCCGAAGAAGGATATTTCCATTATATTGAAGCACGCTTTGATTCGGGCTGGTAGTGACGCACCCATGATTCGTCCCCAGTAACAATCCTGTTCAGCATGTCTTCTCCTTTATCTTCGTATCGACAGAGATGATGGAAGGACAGGCCAAATCGGTTCATTTTGTGTTCCTCCTTCAATTGTCTGGGTACCCACCTTGAGCATACTTTCTTAAATTTCAATCGATCATGCATTATGCTGTATGCTGAACCATGTGAGCACCCTATTGCACATGCTACAGTCTATCGTTACCTGCCTGTCAGCTCTAATCATCTCCTCCACCCGCTGCACTGATGCTTCTGTTGCAATCTCAACAGAACGACCAGATCAGATTTCATCAACAATTTTAGAGCGTCCTTCAGAAAATATTTCTACCCAGCAATGCACCGCGTTACTGGACAACAATTTGTCAGCATAAACAGGAAGCATTTTCTTATGAATGTCCTTTGCAGGCAGGCCTTTTGTTCCCCCCCCCCCCCCCCCCACCCCCCCCCCCCCCCCCCCAAAAAAAAATAATAATAAAAAAAATAAAAAAAAAATAAAATAAAATAAAAACAATAACAGCACGTTACGCTTTGGTTGTACACTCCGTAAGTACAGTCGCCATTTTGTTTATGCGCTGCACCAAGTGCCACCTGACGAACGGGAATATAAAGTTCGATGTTGCTGTCACCTAATGACACCTGTAGAAAACACCAACTACATTTACCCGCCATCCCACATAACTGTGTGACTTACTTATTGACTCCATCGCGTAGCAGGCTATATTTGTCCGGAGTCCTGACAACATGGCACATTGTTAGAACATTCCCATAATATAATCTTTATCTCGCATGTGTGTGATAAAATAAACAAAGGCCGCTATCAAGCATATGTTTATGTATGTCCAGTAAAGCTAAATTTATGATGGCGTGATATACTTTAAAAAAAACGTGCTTGTCCTCGGACTGTAGAACGTTGACTTGTCTAAGATACTTTCGAATAATGCTATCAACATCTCATGAAACACGTGTAACAGTCGGGCAAGAACAAGAACACACAACAGAAGTACAGTTCTCAACAATGAAAATACATGTGTTTAGCACCGTGTTTCAGTCTATGTTTAGGACGCACACTATATGATTATTGCTTTCGTCACTTTCTCTAGACTGCCCAGATAGCGGAATTTGATGTAGTAAAACTAGTAGGCTTTGCTATGGCTATTGAAGTGATGGCGGGCAATTGCTTATATGTACGAGTTATAACAAGAGTTCTCTGTGTGCGTGTATGTGTGCGTATGTGTGTATGTGTGTGTGGTGTGTGTGTGTGTGTGGTGTGTGTGTGTGTGTGTGTGAGAGTGTGTTTGTGTCTGGAGTGTGAGTGTCTCTGTGTGTGGTGTGTGCGTGTGTGTGTGTGGGGGGGGGGGGGGGGGGGAGATTTAAGGATTTGATGTTGTTTGTATCTTTAGCTATTTTCTTTCTTTTATGACTCATTGCTACCATTGGATCTACTCTCTTTATTTCTTTTCACTTTCGCCGGGCATGAAGTGAGTGTTATTTTGGCAGAAGATTTACACAGCAGCTATGGAAGTTAGATACTGAAAAAGACAATAAGGACAATTAATTTACAACCTCACTATTCTAATCTTTTCTGGCCTTTCAATGTTTACATTTTTGCCTTTACCACGTTTACTTTTATATTTCCAGCATTCTTTGCATCCTTTAATTGTTTCTGTTTGTTTTGGTAGGGTTCTGTTACTGGTGTGCTTTGAAGTATTTACCTTTATTCTAATGTTTGTGATCATTACTTTCAGTTCTTTGAACATTTCGGGATCTCTTCCATTCTTCTGAGGATATCTCTCTTAGCTACACACTGGTTTTGTAGGAATTGCAGCTTGCCTCTTCCTATTTTCTTTCTTATTTCTCTTGCTATTTTTACAGACTGCCCTGTTCTTATCATTTGATATTCCCTTTGATGTTTGCTCTCTTTAATGTCTTTTAAGCTCTGATGCATCATTCGTAATCAGGTTTGTTCTTCCTGACTCTTTTATGTGGTGCATTATTTTGGCTGATAATATTAATAATGTTCTAGTGTGAATGACTAAATTTCATTTTGGTCATCTCTTCTTGAAATGTTATCAATATTCTGAACAAGTTTTTTTTTTTTTTTTTGGTTTAACTTCTCATGTAAATTCTTCTGATATTTTGCATATATCTTTTGGTATTTTAATCAATTTTATTTTACTTTAAAATATTTCTATTTCGCTGTTTCATTTCTCGTTTCTTTTTGTTTTCACATATGTTCAGTTTTCTCTTTGATTTGACACGGGGTCTTTTTCCTTTGGCAAGACAGTAGGCAATTATTTCGTTATAGCAAATGCTTGTACCATTTTGCGTAGCATACTCTTCCACGTTTTTAAGATCCTCTTGGCTTGGGAGTCTCGCCAACAAGTGTGTTTTTATTTTCTCTATTTCTATGGTCGCCAAACTTTCTTTCACAGCTGTAATTGTCCCAAAGAAGATAATCTAACAATACTTTCCTTCATGGCAGTGAAAAATTTTGTCGATGACCTTGGCCATTACCTTTATAAAGAGATCATCTGCCTACGGTCGCGAACTGCCAGCTGCTCTCAAGCTCAATTCGCCACTTGATTTCATGTTTCCGCTTAACCCTGGTTGGAAGGGTGCACCGGGACCTCACTTTGCTCAAAGGTGTCCCTATGCTGATGCATTGAAGGACGTTCTTTACTTCTCTGTTGATAGAGGATACTCTAATCAAGCCACCCTAAAGAAACGCATCATCATTGGCACCTTGCCGTCTTGACAGACAATAGTTTGTGCTTCAGAAAGGCATAATAACTATTACATATGGCGGTAGCGAATGTGACTGATAAGGCCAATTCGCGCTGTAAATGTTCGTCCACAGTGGGTGCATGTGAACAAGTGGTCATTTCCACCATCATGCACCATCTTAGGTCTCACACGCTCGGTGTGTGACTTATCTGCAATAATTTTCTCCTTTGTCTTTATTCCATTTCTGATGTTTGCCCTCCATGCAACACGTTCAGCGGCGACTTGCTCCCAATGTGCATTATCAATGCCTGTATCAATCATGTCCCACTTACACACATCTTTTTATCGTAGTAGAGGCTGACCCTGAGATCTCTTACCCATCTGTAATTCACCAAAACAGATGTCCTTTGGTATTCTACCATCATCCATCCTCCTAAGATGTCATATCCATCTAAGTCTACGAAGACTGAGCATGGAATAAACCGTTATACAACCTGATGTTTCCAATACTTCTGTATTTGTGATTTTGTCTTGCCACTTAATACCAAGAATTCTTCGCAGACACCGCATATGAAAGCTGTTCAAACGTTTCTCTTGGTGTGAGTAAGTTGTCCAGGCTTCACTGTCATAAAGAAGAGTACTAAGGACACATGCTCGATAGACAAGGACTTTTGTTTTGGCAGTAAGCTTCCTGTTCTCCCAGACTCTTTTTGTTAACCTCTTAATTGTTGTTGCTGCCTTACCAAACAGGATGTTGATTTCGCAATCTAGGGATAATTTGCTATTTACCACTGACTCTAGATATGTAAAATGGTCTACCATCTCTAGTTCGGCGTCGTCAATAAAGATTGATGGTACCCCATGTGCACCTTGTGACATAATCTGTGTCTTCTTTTTGCTAATTGTTAAACCAAATTCAGAACAAGCATTGGAGAATACAAATAATAGATGTAATTCTTCCTCAGAGTGGGTCGTAACTGCAGCATCATCTGCAAAAAGCAAGTCTCTGATCAGTACCCTCATGATTTTAGTCTTGGCCTTTAATCTCTGAGCATTGTAGAGGCCACCGACTGAGCGTGAGTGATCAACAAACGCATATACATATGACTTTTCGTGTTAAGTTATACTAACATATAGCTTTTTATTTTAATTTGTGGGGGAGAGCGGGGGGTCTCCGTGGCTAAATGGTTAATCCGCCTGCCTCACTTTCCTGGGATTGTGGGTTCGATTCAGGACTGCATCATTCTGTTGACGAGTGCATGTTTCTCGAAGACTCCTGGCGGTCGTGGCTGGGGTTATGCAGTTCGTACTCTGTAGACCGCCCTGAGGAAAGAGGACGAGCCATATAGGATACATTTCGGTGCAATGAAGTCGATCATCTCGCCCTTACACTCTTGAGGCTTTCCTAAATTACCGGGGCCTATGAAGAACCTGGGCCGCAACAAGCTGCATACATAAATGAATGTTGACACGCAGTCGTAGTCTCTCATATCCAAGGTGCAGTGATGACCATGGAAGCTACTGTTGTGCTCTTGATGGCAGGCTTCAAATATATGGCCTCACCTATACTAATGTGCCCATAACAACACTTTCTCGTGGTGACCTTGTTCTCACAGGGTTTGATCAGAGACATATGCCTACTAAGATAAAAACGCGGTACCCACCGGTGAGTGAAATATTCACTGCCTTTACTAAGCCAAACATCTCTCACGAGTTAAGTGTTTCCACGCAGTGAGCAAATAGGATTAGAATTAAATTGTAAGAAGACCAGATTATGGTCGTCATTAGGAAGAAATAAACACTACAATGTAATATACAAGTAAATGGGAATATTCTTAAACTAGTGAATCGGTACAATTATCTCGGAACAGTCATAACATCTGATGGGAGATGCCTTGAAGAGATTAGAACAAGAATTGCCATGGCGAAAGTAGCCTTTTGCAAGATAAAAAAACATACTGACCAATAAAAAGATGTCAATTGCAACGAGAAAAAGAGTGTTGAAGTGCTACATAGAACCTGTGCTTTTATAAAATATGGATGTGAAGCGTGGACAATGAGAAAACAAGCTGAAAAACATCTGATGGCTGTGGAAATGTGGTTTATGGGAAAATGCAAAGAGTACCATGGACAATACAGAAAAACCAATGACTAAGACCTACAAGACATAAATGGAAACCGTAAATTGGTTAGAGAAAGGGAGGCGTTATTTACAGCGCGTCATTGAGAAGTGTGTACTGCGCGGTCACCGCCTGCCCCCTCCCGCCCTACCACAAACAGTGTTTCAACATTCACAGCGTTATTCACATTATATATTTTATACAATTAGTTCCTAACCCTAATTCTAACACTAACCCTAAAAGGAAACTTGAAAAAACGCTCCTTTTTCTATCGCCATTTTCGAACATTTTCGACGGTAGTAAACGTCACGTGACCAGCCGCGTGTGTGAATAACACTGAGCTTGGCGGGTGGTCGTTATTCATAGCGCGATGCGAATAATCACTTGGTTAGAGAAATTAGACGTAGATAGTCACACTTTTTTAAACACGTTATAAGAAGAAATAAATTAGAGAACTTGATGACAATTGGCAAGATTGAGGGGAACAGATCAAAGGGAATGCAGAGGAGTAAATACCTGGATGGCTTGACCACGTGGTATGGTCGAGACAAGATCGTGGGAGTTGGCGAAATATGATCGCCCACGCTTATCGGCATAGTACATGATGATTATAACTTTATGTCGATCGGCTGCCTCTATTTTCTATTCCTCACCGAAAAGTTTTCTAAACGGCAATGATAATACTCAGGACCACCGCCAAACCTGAGACAATCTGAGCCATACCCAGTGTCCCAGCTTCAGAGAAGACACAATGTGACCTCACGCTGCACTTACTGCCGGAACTTGTCCAAACTTTGGACTTTTTGACTCTTGGTGAAACCACCCAGGCCTCATAGCAATAGAGAGCAGCAACGTTGAGGAGAACCGTGAAGGCAGACCATGCAGGACGGGACACGGTTCAGCAACAGAACTGAGAAATGAAACCAGCAACATGAGCGCCTGTAAATATCGGGCTATGCATCTCTGTAAATCCCTCCTGGACGCATAATCGTAGTGATCCTTATATAACCAAACAAGAGTGAAAGATCAACAAACTGCAGGTCACGGAGACAGTCAGTTTTAATTTACACTTTGGCATGAAGACTTCTGTCCCCTCCTCCCCCCCCCCCCCCCTGTCGTGGGTTTATTTATAGTGTCGTCCCTGGAGTGAGGGGAATCAACACCCACATTATTTTTAACCCCATAATCATTATTCTGGAGAATCCACTAGATTCCGTCCACAACACTACAACACCCGTCAGTCACTGGATACCTCTTTCTCTCTCCCCCTCTCACCACTGGATCATATCCCCTCTCACACTTCCCCAAAACAACATACTAAACAAATCTAGCTTCTAAAAATTAATAACACATTAATTTAATGAAGAAAAGTGTATGTATGTGAGAAGTGTATGTGTAGAATGTATGTCGTATACTCTAGTGTGTCTGCAGAATCAGACCGAACAGCTCAGGAGCAAAGTCTGATCATCCCGGTAAGGACCACACAACATCATCATAGTTCAGCACAAAATGACCTCACCAAAACGATGTGTCCCTCCTGCTAGATGTTGACTTCCTCCAGTGGCTTTTTGATAACTCCGATACCTGGTGACCAATCACGGATATAGTCCGATACTTATCCTGAATCGATCATACACAATGTTACTAAATGTCCTTAAAGTCCTGAGACTTAACAATCCTTGCATCGTGAAAACACGGAACACTGTCCCTTGACATAACACGGAAATGTCCTAGAGTTTCACCATTACACAGTTATTGTTTACAGTCCCACAGGAATCTAATAATTTAGTAAAAGCGCCAGGTTTATTGTTCCTGTTCCCTAGATAACCACTATTGTTCTTTCTATAGATAATCACTATTGTTCTTGTTCCATGTGGTATGGAAAATAATCTCATTATCAACTTCCGTGATCCCTATCACTAAGAAGTCATCTGCCGGATACTTATATGTTTCGGCTCAACAGAGCCATGTTCCTTCAGACACTTTTTATCATGGGCCCAGTGCAACAGCCGCTGAATAAATCTTCCTGCACTAATTTATCCATGATCTGAACTAGTGATGTTTCAGCTTGTTTTCTTCATAACCTGAGGGGAACCTGTGAAAGAGAGTACACACCTGGTGAGAGCAACCCGACACTGACCCCTATTAGATGAGTGCAGGCCGACGGCCGCACTCAGATATTTGACAGTGGACTAAACTCTGTCATGGGGCAGATGAGCTCATCGCATCGGTCTGAGTTAGGGTAAGACAAGGAAAGACCAAAGGCACAGTGCAGAACCCCAGTAGACACCCCACTGGAAGATCCCACCATTGGGCATTTCCCCCATCCCCCAACCATCCCCAATCTCTCCACATATCATCCCACTTCACTATTCCAAACCAGCTGAGCTAATTGACCTCTCACACTAGTTAGTTTTAACAATGCGATTGCCTTCTGTCGCCGACACTCCTTGAATACCTAACCACAAAGCAACAACACTATGCTCACGTCCTAAACTCTATCTATCACTAGACTGTTCTACATTATTTACATCTAAATGCTATCTAGTGAATACCTTATGAAAACTCAGCTCTATCCTGAATCGAATCTACACTTTGCCATGAAAAACACATGTTCCTCAACGTTAATTGATACAGAACACAATAGATTCTTTTCTATATTAGAACAGAGCTAGTCAAACACTTCAGCCTAGGTCAACTCCCTTGTTCACACTAGTGGCAACAAGTTATGTT
>JACEFZ010012630.1:0-80350 GCA_014155875.1 Cepaea nemoralis | reverse complement strand
ATGCCTGGGGCTGACAGAGATAACGAGTCTCTAATGTGCATAATTAAAGTCATTCATCTTGATACAAATGTAGTCATAGAACTCTGGAACTGAAAAGTGTCTAAATGTGCATAAACTAAAGTCATACATCTTGATACAGATCTAGTCACTTAACTTCCTGGGGCTGACAGAGCTAACAGTATAGATATAGCACCTGTCCCCTAGTGTAAAGGTTCTGAGGATCCCTTCCAGCCTTGGTCCAGCAAGTCAAGACAGTGTCAATATTTAAACATGAAACATGGTAAAGAGCCTGTGTCAGACTTGCCAACATCATCTTGTAGCAGAACCTGTCCAGAATATCACTCTCATCACACCCCACTGAAAATGTTCTCTATTTTTTGCAATTTCTCCTACCTCACAGTGTCTGCATTGTCCTGTGTCCATCTTTGAGCTGGTCGACCCATGTCTCCTCCTCCAGGAACCATGTCTTCCATCACTGTTCTTTTCAAGCCACTGTGATGTTTAATGTGGCCTAGGCATTTCAGTTTCTGGTATATGATACAGGATATGTGTCAGTTTTCTCCGTTGTTCAGATCTTGTAGAATGTCAGTATTTTTCTTCTTCTGGGTCCACGATATTCTAAGAACTTTTCATAACATTTAAGCTTAAAAGCCCCAACTTTCTTCGTTAATGACTGTGAACTGGTCCATGACTCACATCTGTATGTTGCCACAGGAAAGATGCACATTCTCAAAGATTGTCCTTACATTTTATTTTTTTTGCTGGAGGTTCTTATGGTAGAGAAAGGAAATGTGTAGATTTATGCACTATAAAGGAAGGAATGGCTTAGTCTCAGATCTGAAGTTCTAGAAATGTCTGCCACGTCAGTAGATTGAAATGTTATTTTCAGTACGAAGCACATCATTCAAGCATTTTGACTGGAAATTTTCAGGGTGACAGTTGAAGTTCAAAGACTTGGAGGTGGATTTGGTGGGAAGATAACTCAGAACTTTCTGGTTTCTGGATTATGTGCACTTGCTGCTTACATTGTTGGTCGGTAAGTATGCATGTTTCATTCAATCATTATGCTATCTTCTTCAGTTCAATTAAAACTGAGATAACTATTCAAAACTATGTTTTCCCATGTGAATTTAAATAATGGAGACAAACAATATATTGCACACTTTATGGCCTGACATAGTTTGTCATCAGGTGCAAACTACAGAAATAATTCAACATACGAGGCAGATTCAATTGAAAACCTTAATTGATTTTTTTGGGGCTGTAAAGAGTCTGAAAAAGTACAGAACAAATGTATAATTTTTTGATGTAGTCACAACTGCATTCAATGCAAGACATCCAGCGCTGATAAAGTGCTTGGATTCCTGTAGGAAAAAATTCTCTGGGGTCACTATTCGGTGTGCCTGATCAGTTATGAACAATCTGTCACAAAAGTCATGGCATTTTGAAGCTTCCTACTCTACTTATACACTTGCTGGACTGACAGGCATGCATCACCATACTACACCTTCATTCGCCAGTGAATTTTAATAGGTTTTATCTTCTCACTGATTAAAAAAAAAAACATAACAGAACGCAGCTCCTCTTTGGTTCATGTCAAAAGTGGGGTGGCCATCTTTAAACTGTCCTTATGACGTCGCCATGTTTGTCTGCACCATGATGCCATATGCTTAACACTCTTGACATCCTTAACAATAATAGTGACAGATTACAAGACAATGGCATGGTTATTGTAAGTTCTATCACACTTTTAGGGTTTTCATTTGAATCCCCCCCACCCCCTTTCTCCCCCCCCTTTTCTCTCCCCCCCCCCCCTTTCTTCCCCCCCCCCCCCCCCCCCCCCCCCCCCCCCCTTTTTTTCCCCCTCATATATTAAAACATTGTAATGAAGCTTTTTTCCTGAAAATACACAACAAATTGTCATATGTTTCACTGTTGATGTTACCACAGTCATTTTAATGAGATGATCATGTCTTTTTCTTTGCATAATTAAGATTTACACACATAATTGCAGCTGCCTCTGCAAAGTTCAGCAGCCATTGGTTATTTGTGTTAAGTAGTACTTGGAAGGCCTCTTTGTAATATGCCCAGATTCTGCTAGGTGGCATGTTGTGGTAGATGTAGGTTCTTTCTAATTTGTTGGTTTAGACAAGTTCTCAGACTTTGCCTCTGTTTCTCTATTCATTTAGGGATGTATTGACAATCCTGTTTTCTTATTAACATGTGTGATTGCATATCCTTTACAATGTGTCGCAGTCAACTCCTGCATTTTTGTCTGTAATTTCTTGGCCAATTTACTATCAGTAGTTTGCCATTGCTTTCTGAACAACCGGCACTCATACCATTGTATGAAAACCATATGCAGATTGCTGCCAAATCACCCACAGTTGTGTTTTGACCTCTGTATGCGGGATTACGAATTGCATCAGTAACCCCTTTATCACAGAGCCGGTAATTAGCATGTACCTTATTTTAATTATTAAATTCAGGTTGAGGAAACCAGTTGATATCATAGCTAGACAATCTTATTGAGGAATTATGCTTCTAAGGGATCAACTTCATTGCACACAGATACTTCTGTAAGTGCTTCGGTCTTCTCCCATTGATCACACAAGGAAGTTCTCAACACAGTGCACAAACTCTGTAGCACATCTTGATACAGACAGAATCACAGAAGGAGACATTGTCACCTCTTGTCAGAGACTTCTTATAGTCTTCAAGGTCATTTAAATTCCAATAAACATAGGACAAGATATAGAGACCAAAAGATATGTATCCACGTTTGTGGCTGTGTGGGTGTGTCTATGACAGAAGGGGAGGAGGTGAGAGATTGTGAACAGATAAAATTGAAAACACAATGCAGAACATGGAAAATATAGCAAAATGTAGGACGATTTGGCAACAACTGGTTAAATACCTGTGCTCCATAAAGAACTGTGGGCATTCATTTTCTAGCTTGTTATTCTGTGTGTTTTTCATATCTTACTGCTTGTCATTTACTGCATTTTCTTTTTTCTATGCCTCAGATGGTTCTTTGAAAATCTTTTTGGCAGATTTTTTGTTGTTGTAGTATGTGATGTAACAGCTTAGTCGATGTCAGGAGTATGCTATCAATATCCCAAAAGTCTTCTATTTCAGTTTTCTGTTTTGGTTTCTTCTGCTATTTCTTAAAAACCTGAAACCACAGTTACCTGGATAGTGAGAAAAGGAACAAAATATAGTAAATATGCATGAACTAGGGTTCACTGTGTGTGCTTATATCATTCTTATTGATCACCAGGCCTGTCAAGCTACACCTTGATATACACACAAACATGAAGATGCTCGGCAAGAGAACACCTTATTATGCAGAATACCAGGTTTGTCTGGTTCTCTCATTTTAATTGATGTCTATAAAGCATAAAATGTCACGTTAGCATAGTGTTTAGTTCACTCCCTTACTGCTAGCCAAAGTAGTATTAAAAAGTTAGTTGCTTATCCTATACAGGACATCACAATCAACCCCAGCATTGTTTTGCTGTTTGTGATTTCTTGACAAGTTTACGTTCAGTAGTTTGCCATTGCTTTCTGAACGACCGACACTCATACCATTGTATCAAAATCCATGCAAAGGTGGTCTGCTTCCAAATCGTCCGCAGCAGTGTTTCGAACGTGGTATGCAGGATTGGGAACTGTGTTGGTAACTCCTTGGCCACAGCAGAAAATCAACCTGGGGTTGATCACAGTGTCCTGCAAAGGACATGCAACAAAGTAGTCTAGGGAGACTAAACAAGGACATGCAACAAAATAGTATAGGGAGACGAAACAAGGACATGCAACAAAGTAGTATAGGGAGACTAAACAAGGACATGCAACAAAGTAGTATAGGGAGACTAAACAAGGACATGCAACAAAGTAGTATAGGGAGACTAAACAAGGACATGCAACAAAGTAGTATAGGGAGACTAAACAAGGACATGCAACAAAGTAGTATAGGGAGACTAAACAAGGACATGCAACAAAGTAGTATAGGGAGACTAAACAAGGACATGCAACAAAGTAGTATAGGGAGACTAAACAAGGACATGTAACAAAGTAGTATAGGGAGACTAAACAAGGACATGCAACAAAGTAGTATAGGGAGACTAAACAAGGACATGCAACAAAGTAGTATAGGGAGACTAAACAAGGACATGCAACAAAGTAGTATAGGGTGACTAAACAAAGACATGCAACAAAGTAGTATAGGGAGACTAAACAAGTGCATGCAACAAAGTAGTATAGGGAGACTAAACAAGGACATGCAACAAAGTAGTATAGGGAGACTAAACAAGGACATGCAACAAAGTAGTATAGGGAGACTAAACAAGGACATGCAACAAAGTAGTATAGGGTGACTAAACAAAGACATGCAACAAAGTAGTATAGGGAGACTAAACAAGGACATGCAACAAAGTAGTATAGGGAGACTAAACAAGGACATGCAACAAAGTAGTATAGGGAGACTAAACAAGGACATGCAACAAAGTAGTATAGGGAGACTAAACAAGGACATGCAACAAAGTAGTATAGGGAGACTAAACAAGGACATGCAACAAAGTAGTATAGGGAGACTAAACAAGGACATAGCAACAAAGTAGTTATAGGGAGACTAAACAAGGACATGCAAACAAAGTAGTATAGGGAGACTAAACAAAGACATGCAACAAAGTAGTATAGGGAGACTAAACAAAGACATGCAACAAAGTAGTATAGGGAGACTAAACAAGTGCATGCAACAAAGTAGTATAGGGAACGAACGAACGAACAAACTTTACTTTCAAAGGGTTAAGAATTGGGCACGCAGCCCATCTAACATTCTGCCCTTCTATCACTCTCTTTCATACATTATTCCAGTCACACATCATTCAAAGCTAACAGAGAACAGAAACAATATAAAAGATATGCATTATAAAGGCATTGGCAAAATGCGAACATCAATATTACACGACTCAGTAATATTAGACTAATGGTGTGACACTTGTTATTAGCTATGTGGAATATACTGGTCTACCAAAAAGGGACTGGCTGTTATACTAGGGTTGTGTTATTGTTATTATATCTATTATTAAGGGGGAAGGTAATTCGTACTGAGATAGTGTTCGAATAATTTGCGATTATATCTATAGGGATTGGTGATGTCTTTGATTTTTGTGAAAGATCGTTCCACAGCTGAGCTGCAGAGAACGTTAAGCTTGTTTTGTATAAGTCAATCCTAGGCTTCGGAATGCGTTATACATTTAATCGTTTACTGTGTCTAGCATTATATTAAAACAATGGCCAAAGGTAATTTGGGGCATTCCGATGTAGGATTTTGTGATTAGTTTAGCCTTATTAAAAAGCAGGCGTTTTCGGAGTGGTAGTAACTGAAGGCGTTTATGCAGGCTAGGATTGTCAGATAAATGTTTGCTATAAATTAAACCCATGGCCCGTTTCTGGAGTGAGTAAAGTCGCTTGATGCTTGAATTAGAACAACCGTCCCAGATTGTAGAGCAATACTCAAAATGTGTTTGTATATGAGAAATATAGAATATTTTTCTTGTGTCCTCATCAAGAAAATTTTTAATTTTGGAGAGTTGGTAGACTTTTTTCGCTGTTTGTTTGCTTGAACGTGGGAATTAAAGGTTAAGTTTCTGTCAATGATGAGGCCTAATGTTTTGTGCTCAATTACACTTTCTACTGGCATGTTATCGATGTGACGTTGAAGTGATGTGTGTGAATTTAAAGTTTAAAGTCTTTGTCTGGTTATTAATAATATTGATTTTGTTTTAGTGATATTAATAGAAAGGCAGGCAGGCAGGCAGGCAGGCAGGCAGGCAGGCAGGCAGGCAGGGAGACTAAACAAGGACATGCAACAAAGTAGGATAGGGAGACTAAACAAGGACATGCAACAAAGTAGTATAGGGAGACTAAACAAGGACATGCAACAAAGTAGTATAGGGAGACTAAACAAGGACATGCAACAAAGTAGTATAGGGAGACTAAAACAAGGACATGCAACAAAAGTAGTATGGGGAGACTAAACAAGGACATGCAACAAAGTAGTATAGGGGTGACTAAACAAAGACATGCAACAAAGTAGTATAGGGAGGCTAAACAAGTACATGCAACAAAGTAGTATAGGGAGACTAAACAAGGACATGCAACAAAGTAGTATAGGGAGGACTAAACAAGGACATCAACAAAGTAGTATAGGGGAGACTAAAACAAGGACATGCAACAAAGAAGTATAGGGAGACTAAACAAGGAACGGTGCAACAAAGTAGTATAGGGAGACTAAACAAGGACATGCAACAAAGTAGTATAGGGAGACTAAACAAGGACATGCAACAAAGTAGTATAGGGAGGCTAAACAAGTACATGCAACCAAAGTAGTTATAGGGAGACTAACAAGGACATGCAACAAAGTAGTATAGGGAGACTAAACAAGGACATGCAACAAAGTAGTATAGGGAGACTAAATAAGGACATGCAACAAAGTAGTATAGGGAGAATAAACAAGTGCATGTAGAAAGTAATCAAACACAAAGATGTGTAATATGGAGTGTTGTGTTATTGTATTTTATGCAAACAGTCATCACTCCATATTGGCATTCCTATGCATGCTCCATCCTCCGATACAGCAGCCATTCCTAAGTATTTCTGCTTATTGTTTCCATGAGGAGTTCTTATGATATTTCCTCATGACTTCAAGACAGCATTGACATGCTTGATCATGTTTCAATCCCAGTTTGTGTAGTCAGACTAACATCACTCTCATAAGTACTGCATTGATTATTATCAGCCCTGTCCATGCTTCTGTCCATTTGTATTGATTCATTATTGGTCATGAGATCTGTGTACTCACCACCTTATACTCTGGCATGTCTGTATGTGTAAAAATGGAAAAAAAAGACATGGAAGGAAATATAAGAGATAGCAAAACAAAGGAGAGCTTGAGATGAGATGTTTGAAGGCCGTATTGACCCAGAGTAGGAATTCTATCATCACTGAGTCTTGATAAACAAATGCACTAACCACTATATCTCTACAGAAAAAATAAGAATAATCCCTATTGGATAGTTAGTTAGTTGCATATCATTTACAGAACATCACAGTCAACACCAGCATTTCTTTTATGTTTGTGATTTCTTAGAAAGTTTACATTCAGTAGTTTGCCAGTGCTTTCTGAGCGATCACCACTTATATCATTGTATGAAAACCAACACACTGTGATCTGCTGTCAAATCGCCCACAGCTGTATTTTGAATGTGGTATGTGGGATTATGAATTGCGTCCGTAACCCCTTCAACATCCCTATTAGGGCTACCTTAAATTAATTCCTGTAAATTTCATCATCATCATGTGCCATGATAATAAGCGTCTTCGATCAGGTCTGTGTTGTTGTCTTGGTTTTTGCCATGTGGACAAGCCATCCAAATATTTATCTCTCTGCCTTCTTCTTGCTCTTTTCCCATCATTTCTGCCAATTGTTTCTGAGTTTTCCAGTTTATGTCTCCTCATAGTGTGCATGTAAATGTAGGCCACATTGCTTGTCACATTAAGAGTTGAAAGTTCTTATTACATTTTGAATCAAATTGTACTGTAAATCTTTATGTATAAAATGTTTATAGCCACTGTCAGAGAATGGTTGGTGTAAATGTGTTTTCCTGTTGGTTAAACGAAAAAATGTATCGTTGACAGTTATTTAGTGTCCTGTGTGTCTTACTTTTGTTTAAAGAAAAGGTCTAAAAGGTGAGAGATTGATCTAATTGCACTGAGTGGGACGCAGAGGTGTTTCCAAGGCACCATCGCCAGGTTTTATACTGGCCAAGACCTACTAACACTTCCTAGTCGTGCGTCCTGGGCAACAGGTCCCTTTGGGGTCCTGGCTAACGTAGTAGGGTCGCTGATTCTTGCGAAGTCGGAGAGTATCTGCCTGCACGGCGAGGAACCACCAGTCTGCACACCAATAAGCCAGACATGGGACAACGGATACTCATGCAAACCTCAGTCTGGTATGATATCACACTGATGTTGGACAACAGGATGTCTTCATCCGACATGCACGACTTCTCGCTGGAGTTCACAGTTAGTGAACGCAAGCAAGCAAGCAGCATTGCACTGAGTTTTATCCCATATGGATAAGTCTCTTTCTGCAGGGCAGCCTGCCTAAAGCATTGCATAGAGCACGAACTCTGTAGCTCTAGCAACAACCCCCAGGAGTCTCCGAGAAAATTGCACTCTTGAACCGATTGATGTAATCCAGAGTGGAACCCAGAACTGTCTGTGCATGACGTAGGCAGCATAATCACTTAGCCACGGAGACTGAATGTTTGTAGTGAATGTGGATTCTTAGTCAGATGTCCGAAGTCCATTTTCTGAAAAAAAAAGAAACTTTCCACCATGTTAACCAGCCCATGTGGCATTGGTTATTATCGGGGTGGTTCATATGGCGGTATGAGTTGTTGACTTTCTTTGTGCATGAGACCGACGTATGCCATCCTGTCAGAATTTCTCCGTACCATTGTCCTCCATTCCTTCCCTCACCACCGGCATCCTCTTCTTCCTATCTATTGTCCTCCACCCCTTCCTTCGTCACCGACATCCTCGATGCTTGTTCCACCGCTACTGGATAGTGCCTGTCCCTACAGCTAGTTTATTTATTATCCTGTTAGTGTTTCTTTATTTTAGATACTGGTCGTTTGATTGATTAATTGTTATATATTATATAATATATATATATATATATATATTATATATATATATATATATATATATATATATATGTGTAGTGTGTGGTGGTAGTGTGTGTTTTTTAAATATATGCATAATATATACATTACTTATCTATATATATCAATATATATATATACATGCTTACTATTATGTATCTCCTATCTATTCTGCTCTGTTTTAGCTGTTTATTTCCTACTCCTATCTCTTACTGTATTCATTGTTGTCGTCGCGTTTACTATTTCTTTTCCTATTGTGTCAGATATGACTGAGCTACCTTATAACAGTAGACGGTACTACCTGCTTTCTATTAGCGCTGAATGTTGGGCAGCGATCACCATACCTGACACCCCAACATTGTGCCAATGGCTTTGAGCAGCGGAGCACAATTGGGAGGGCACAAGCCGTATCCTAGTGTGAGGAGATGCAACCTAAAGACTAAATGTCACGGCAGGGGAGACCAGGCCCTAAGCCTTGGTCAGCTACTGTCTAGGCTCGAGCTCCGACAGGTGGACAGATAGAGAATTGCTTTGCTGATCCGGCAGCTTCTGTAGCTTGTCTTGTTCCAAATGTATTGGTGTTAACGTTCCTCTGGAGTAAGCTAGGCAGGCCGAGATAATGATTATGCTGCATGGGCAACACATGGTCTCTAAAATTCAGCCCAGGCTTTGTGCTATTGTAGAGGTATAATTCCATGCCAGGTCCCAGCCATGGTTTGTAGTTATTCTATCTTTTTTGAAGCATAATGTGATAACGTATCATCTATCAAGACAGCAAGGTGCCAGGAGTCCTTGCAGATCTTATAGAGTATGTTCTGAGTTGAGACTCTGACATAAATTGATAGCTTCATAACTGAACAACTAACCAATCAGACTTCCTAATTTGTGCAATGAAAATAATAAGTACCTGAAGTCAAGGACTCTTATTTACGCCTTAGAGCACATTGGGCATATGGTGCTAGACCCATTAGTGTATAGAGAAGTGGGCACGGAGTGTATAGAGCAATGGGCACAGAGCTGTTGCCACTATCACACCAGCCAGCTTTACCTCCCAAGACAATAATTGGTGCCCACTTTAAGCTGGGCTGACCTGGGAGGGAGCCTAGTCAGTTTTTACACATTCAAGTTTGCCTTCCCCCCCCCCCTCCTTTTTTTTGAGGAGCGGCTGGCCGAGTGGCTAGAATGCCAGATTTTCCTTTGGGAGACCCGTTTTTAAATCCTTGTTTAGGTGTGGAGTTTTTTTCTGTCTGGGGCAAAAAGCAAACTCTAACCTGCACAGTTCACAGTGGCTGCACTAGCCAGGTGGCCTGAATTCCTCAGGCTCAAAACCCCCCTGCCATACACCGCAAGGTACTATATTGGCAGTAAATGGCAGTTTTTTGGGGACAGAAATCCACCCCAATGTGTATTAAACCCATGACCACGGGGCCGACAGGTGAGCATCCAAACACTGCTTTAACGCGGCTCCTGCAGTGAAAATGCTGGAAGAATATATTGCTCTTTGTCATCTTGTGCAGGTTGGTAGTAACAACAGTGGGAAGCTGAAAGGTGTCATCATCAATGTGTATGGAGGATGAAGGCTGGGCTTTTCTGGTGTTGAGAGTTCCTTGTATGTCCGGGTTTGGGTTTTGGGACAAGGTAATGTGCTTTTCTTTATTTATGTTACCATATTATTGTTACATGTTGGGATGAACTTGGAAACAACATAGATGTGGTTCTGAGATGATTGTTGTGAATGGCTTGGACTGCCAGAGTAAAATAATGAAGGATGCTTGAAAGAGGGCTAATGAAACTAGAAAAATTATATAAAATAATAAGAATGAGATAAACAGGCTTTCTTTGGTCATGTGATGAGAAGCGAGGCATTAGAAACCTTTGTGATGACTGGAAAGATAAAGAAGAGGAGAGGCAGGGGCCGACCAAGAGAAATGATGCTGGATGGACTGAGATGGTGGACTAAAAGGAGGAATATCATCAGCAGAGTTGATCCAGAATACCAAAGACCTAGATAAGTGGAGAGACATTCATGCCTATGCCAACTGGCAAGGCACTTGATGATGATGATGATGATGATGATGATGATGATAGTAATGTTAAAGAAACTAGAGGCCACAGAGATGTGCTTTCTCCATAGAATACAAGGAATCCCTTGGACAGCCAGGAAGTGCAATATACAAATCCTACAGGAGGCATGTTTATATCAATCAGTCAATCATGTGCCATGCCGGAAAGAGTGGGGCGGTCATGACTCGCCATTTTAACTGATCACCAGAGTCGTGGATCAGCTCAGTGTTCCTGTCTCGACCATGCCATGTGGCCAAGCCATCCAGGTATTTACTTCTCAGTCTTCCCCTTGGTCTGTTCCCTTCGATCTTGCCAATTGTCACCAAGTTCTCCAATTCATTTCTTCTCATAACATGTCCAAAAAATTTTGACTGTCTACGTCTAATTTCTCTAATCAGTTACGATTTTCATTTGTCTCCTGTAGTACTTGGTCATTGGTTTTTCTGTCTGTCCATGGTATTCTTTGCATTTTCCTCTAGAAACCACATTTCTGCAGCCATCCAGATGTTTTTCAGCTTGACTGCTCATTGTCCAAGTTTCACATCCATACAAAAGAACAGGCTCTATGTAGCACCTCAACACTCTTTTTCTCATTTCAGTTGACATCTTTTTACTGGTCAGTATGTTTTTCATCTTGCTAAAGGCTACTTTCGCCATAGTGATTCTTGTTCTAATCTCTTCAAGGCATCTCCTATCAGATGTTATGATTGTTCTGAGATAATTGTACCAATTCACTTGTTGAAGAGTATTCCCATTTACTTGAATATTACATTGTGGTACTTCGTTCTTCCTAGTGACGACCATAATCTGTCTATTTTTACAATTTAATTCCAACCCCAGTTGTTCACTGTGTGCAACAACCGCATCTACTAATTGTTGCAGGTCCTGCTCATTGTCTGCAATAAATACTGCATCATCTGCATATCTAATGTTATTGATGTTTCGTCCTTCAATGCTGATTCCATTTATATCTTTTACATTTCTGAAAATATTTTCACTGTACAGGAAAAAAAGATCTGGAGACATTACACATCCCTGCCTAACACCTCTCTTAATAGGCTGATATTGTCCCACTTCATTATCAATCCTTATGGCAGCTTGTTGTTTCCAATATATGTTTTTTACAAGTCTAATGTCCTTCTAAATTGACGGTCCATTGTCTGATGTTGTTATACCAATCTACACCAATCATGAACATTGTGATCAATTTTCTGATGTTGTTATACCAATCTAAACCAATCGTGAACACTGATCAATTTTCTGATGTTGTTATACCAATCTACACCAATCGTCAACATTGTGATCAATTGTCTGATGTTGTTATACCAATCTACACCAGTCGTCAACATTGTGATCAATTTTCTGATGTTGTTATACCAATCTGCACCAGTCGTCAACATTGTTATCAATTGTCTGATGTTGTTATACCAATCTACACCAGTTGTCAACATTGTTATCAATTGTCTGATGTTGTTATACCAATCTACACCAGTCGTCAACATTGTGATAAATTGTCTTATGTTGTTATACCTATCTAGACCAATCATGAACATTGTGATCAATTGTCTGATGTTGTTATACCAATCTACACCAATCATGAACATTGTGATCAATTGTCTTATGTTGTTATACCAATCTACACCAATCGTCAACATTGTTATCAATTGTCTGATGTTGTTATACCAATCTACACCAGTCGTCAACATTGTGATAAATTGTCTTATGTTGTTATACCTATCTAGACCAATCATGAACATTGTGATCAATTGTCTGATGTTGTTATACCAATCTACACCAATCATGAACATTGTGATCAATTGTCTTATGTTGTTATACCAATCTACACCAATCATGAACATTGTGATCAATTGTCTTATGTTGTTATACCAATCTACACCAATCATGAACATTGTGATCAATTTTCTGATGTTGTTATACCAATCTAAACCAATCGTGAACACTGATCAATTTTCTGATGTTGTTATACCAATCTACACCAATTGTCAACATTGTGATCAATTGTCTGATGTTGTTATACCAATCTACACCAATCATGAACATTGTGATCAATTGTCTGATGTTGTTATACCAATCTACACCAATCATGAACATTGTGATCAATTGTCTTATGTTGTTATACCAATCTACACCAATCATGAACATTGTGATCAATTTTCTGATGTTGTTATACCAATCTACACCAATCATGAACATTGTGATCAATTGTCTTATGTTGTTATACCAATCTACACCAATCATGAACATTGTGATCAATTGTCTTATGTTGTTATACCAATCTACACCAATCATGAACATTGTGATCAATTGTCTGATGTTGTTATACCAATCTACACCAATCATGAACATTGTGATCAATTGTCTGATGTTGTTATACCAATCTACACCAATCATGAACATTGTGATCAATTGTCTTATGTTGTTATACCAATCTACACCAATCATGAACATTGTGATCAATTGTCTTATGTTGTTATACCAATCTACACCAATCATGAACATTGTGATCAACTGTCTGATGTTGTTATACCAATCTACACCAATCATGAACATTGTGATCAATTGTCTTATGTTGTTATACCAATCTACACCAATCATGAACATTGTGATCAATTGTCTTATGTTGTTATACCAATCTACACCAATCATGAACATTGTGATCAATTGTCTTATGTTGTTATACCAATCTACACCAATCATGAACATTGTGATCAATTGTCTTATGTTGTTTATACCAATCTACACCAATCATGAACATTGTGATCAATTGTCTTATGTTGTTATACCAATCTACACCAATCATGAACATTGTGATCAATTGTCTTATGTTGTTATACCAATCTACACCAATCATGAACATTGTGATCAATTGTCTTATGTTGTTATACCAATCTACACCAATCATGAACATTGTGATCAATTGTCTTATGTTGTTATACCAATCTACACCAATCATGAACATTGTGATCAATTGTCTTATGTTGTTATACCAATCTACACCAATCATGAACATTGTGATCAATTGTCTTATGTTGTTATACCAATCTACACCAATCATGAACATTGTGATCAATTGTCTTATGTTGTTATACCAATCTACACCAATCATGAACATTGTGATCAATTGTCTTATGTTGTTATACCAATCTACACCAATCATGAACATTGTGATCAATTGTCTTATGTTGTTATACCAATCTACACCAATCATGAACATTGTGATCAATTGTCTTATGTTGTTATACCAATCTACACCAATCATGAACATTGTGATCAATTGTCTTATGTTGTTATACCAATCTACACCAATCATGAACATTGTGATCAATTGTCTGATGTTGTTGAACCCCTGCAGCCTACTATTGTCCAGCCTGGACGTTCACACCCATACCAGTGAAGACAAACAAACCAGTGAACACAGCTTGCCGCTCACCTGGTCAGTGCTGACATTTTGTTTTGTATTCTTTGTTATAGTTTGTGCTTGCCATTTCTGGATGTTTTGCTTGATTGTTGTGAGTTTTTATTTGTCTGTTGTGGATGTTTTGCTTCCTTATTATGGATGTTTTGTTTGCCTATTGTGAATGTTTTGTTTGTCTGTTGTGGATGTTTTGCTTCCTTGTTGTGGATGTTTTGTTTGTCTGTTGTGGATGTTTTGCTTCCTTGTTGTGGATGTTTTGTTTGCCTGTTGTGGATGTTTTGTTTGCCTGTTGTGGACATTTCATTTGCCTGTTGTGGATGTTTCATTTGCCTGTTATGGATGTTTTATTTGACTGTTGTGGATGTTTTATTTGTCTGTTTTGGATGTTTTATTTGTCTGTCATGAATGTTCTGTTTGCCTTTTGTGGATGTTTTGTTTGTCTGTTGTGGATGTTTTATTTGCCAGTTACAAATGTTTTATTTGCCTGTTGTTGATGTTTTATTTACCTGTTGTGGAGGTTTTATGTGTCTGTTGTGAGTGTTTTGTTTGTCTGTTGTGGATGTTTTATTTGTCTGTTGTGAGTGTTTTGTTTGTCTGCTGTGGGTGTTTTGTTTGCCTGTTGTGAGTGTTTTATTTGCGTGTTGTGGATGTTTTGCTTCCTTGTTGTGTGTGTTTTGTTTGCCTCTTGTTAATGTTTTGTTTGCCTCTTATGGATATATTTAGTTATTTGTCAGTTCTTAGTTCAAGATTTGATTATGAAATCTTAGTGATTGTTCCATCATAAGTGAATAGGAGAATTCTGGTATATTCAGTAACATTAAAATATATTTGATATTGGCTACAGTTCAGGGAAACGTCACGAAACTGACCAAAGCAGTATTCCAATACACATTTAAGTAGACATGTGATTAGTACAGAGAGAGAGTGTGTGTGTGTGTTTGTGTGTGTGTGTGTGGGGGGGGGGGGGGGGGGGGGGGGTTTGAAGAGATATGGCAGATTATGAAGTTGGCAAGATTATGAGGTATATTGGTGTAATGCCTATGTTATTTATTAATATGTTATGTCACCCTCTCTGTGTGTGTGTGTGAGAAAGGATGAAGGAAAAAGTTTACTTTCAAGGCGTCATAAATTCAATATGCAAGTCCATCTTACATTGGGCTCTTCCTAGCACAGATTTTTCACACAGAAGAACAGATAGATGATCACAGCCTGGAGAGAACGGTGCTGCAGGGAGTGACCATTAGTATTGGGATTCTTCGCTGGCTGTTGAAGATGAGGACAGAGCACATATGGGAATGTCTTGAATGATGTGATGTCGGTTCTTGACTCAACTCAACTCAACTAATCATTCACACAGTAATTACATATTCAGTATTGAGTGGCACCTTGCCGTCTTTACAGACGAAAGTATGTGGATTGGAATTAGGCCAGAATTTCATCCCACAATGCCTGGACATGGATTCAGAGAATATGTGTTGCCCATGCAGCATGTTCCCTCTCTCGGCCTTGCCTTGTTATCTCCAGAGGAAAGAATAACCAGTACGTCTGGAACAAGGTTGGCTGCAGATGCTGGCGGCTCAGCATCAAACCTCCAAGAGCAGAAGGTGGGTGGCAGCCAGGCCCTCACATCTGACGGATTTGGCTTAGAGATGTTCAGCCATTTCCCTCAGCTGAGTGCCTTATACCAAATGTCTGGACCAGTATGAGTGTGTACATCTGTCATCGTAAGTGTCTGAACCCATAAAAGCGTGTTCTACCGTCAGACTCCCCGCCTGACTCTGTGCAGATCCCACAACCAATGAGAATCGGCCTGCCAGAGATATTGCTCGTCTGTTGCAAACAAATCTCCCTGCCTGATTGAATAAGTAAAGAAGCGATAAAATTATTCAGTATTATAATAGTGGTAACCCATCACTCATATCTGACCATAGATTAATGTACCTGTCATACGACCAGAAGGCCACATAGTCTGCCATTTCTTTTGGCAGATTCATTTCTCTTCTGCTTGTTGAACTGGTCTCCTTCCATTGAGTTGAAGATTATTCCTTACAATGCCATTTTGCATGTTACAGCCAGATGTCTTTTCTTCCAAGGTTGTTTCTGTCACCAACATTTTCATGTCTTTAAGTTTTTTCACCTATGTGTTACTAAAACTGATATAGAGAAACTAAGAATGGTACCACTGTAATTTACCATGCAGGTCGTAAGACATTTTGGCCTCATTTGGAAATCTTTCCTCCACAGGTTTTAGGTCTTTAATTGTCAACTGACTCTAACCCAGTGACAATAGGAACATTTTTAGATAAAACTTCTATAATATTTTTTCCTAAAGTTGTATAATATTTTTTTGTATATTTGTATACTATTTTTCCTAACCTTGTATAATATTTTTCCTAAACTTGTATAATATAATACTTTTCTTATGACCTATGCTTCTTCTTCGCCTCCTCCCTTTAAGACTCCTGAGTATAGTTCCACAACCAAGCATGCCAAGCCCTTTATATTCAAGTTCATGTTTGGCTGGATGTTTGTCTGGATTCTTCTACGGTGTGAAGTAGCCAGTCTCACATCAACTCTCTTTTGTCACCTTTTACGGTGTGAAGTAGCCAGTCTCACATCAACTCTCTTTAGTCACCTTTTATGGTGTGAAGTAGCCAGTCTCACATCAACTCTCTTTTGTCACCTTTTCCGGTGTGAAGTAGCCAGTCTCACATCCTCTCTCTTTAGTCACCTTCTACAGTGTGAAGTAGCCAGTCTCACATCAACTCTCTTTAGTCACCTTTTACGGTGTGAAGTAGCCAGTCTCACATCAACTCTCTTTTGTCACCTTTTACGGTGTGAAGTAGCCAGTCTCACATCAACTCTCTTTTGTCACCTTTTCCGGTGTGAAGTAGCCAGTCTCACATCCTCTCTCTTTAGTCACCTTTTACGGTGTGAAGTAGCCAGTCTCACATCAACTCTCTTTAGTCACCTTTTACGGTGTGAAGTAGCCAGTCTCACATCAACTCTCTTTAGTCACCTTCTACAGTGTGAAGTAGCCAGTCTCACATCAACTCTATTTAGTCACCTTCTACAGTGTGAAGTAGCCAGTCCTCACATCAACTCTCTTTAGTCACCTTTTACGGTGTGAAGTAGCCAGTCTCACATCAACTCTCTTTAGTCACCTTCTACAGTGTGAAGTAGCCAGTCTCACATCAACTCTCTTTAGTCACCTTTACGGTGTGAAGTAGCCAGTCTCACATCAACTCTCTTTAGTCACCTTCTACAGTGTGAAGTAGCCAGTCTCACATCAACTCTCTTTAGTCACCTTTTACAGTGTGAAGTAGCCAGTCTCACATCAACTCTCTTTAGTCACCTTCTACAGTGTGAAGTAGCCAGTCTCACATCAACTCTCTTTAGTCACCTTTTACGGTGTGAAGTAGCCAGTCTCACATCAACTCTCTTTAGTCACCTTCTACAGTGTGAAGTAGCCAGTCTCACATCAACTCTCTTTAGTCACCTTCTACAGTGTGAAGTAGCCAGTCTCACATCAACTCTCTTTAGTCACCTTTTACGGTGTGAAGTAGCCAGTCTCACATCAACTCTCTTTAGTCACCTTTTACGGTGTGAAGTAGCCAGTCTCACATCAACTCTCTTTAGTCACCTTTTACGGTGTGAAGTAGCCAGTCTCACATCAACTCTCTTTAGTCACCTTCTACAGTGTGAAGTAGCCAGTCTCACATCAACTCTATTTAGTCACCTTCTACAGTGTGAAGTAGCCAGTCTCACATCAACTCTCTTTAGTCACCTTCTACAGTGTGAAGTAGCCAGTCTCACATCAACTCTCTTTAGTCACCTTCTACAGTGTGAAGTAGCCAGTCTCACATCAACTCTATTTAGTCACCTTCTACAGTGTGAAGTAGCCAGTCTCACATCAACTCTCTTTAGTCACCTTCTACAGTGTGAAGTAGCCAGTCTCACATCAACTCTCTTTAGTCACCTTCTACAGTGTGAAGTAGCCAGTCTCACATCAACTCTATTTAGTCACCTTCTACAGTGTGAAGTAGCCAGTCTCACATCAACTCTCTTTAGTCACCTTTTACAGTGTGAAGTAGCCAGTCTCACATCAACTCTCTTTAGTCACCTTCTACAGTGTGAAGTAGCCAGTCTCACATCAACTCTCTTTAGTCACCTTTTACGGTGTGAAGTAGCCAGTCTCACATCAACTCTCTTTAGTCACCTTCTACAGTGTGAAGTAGCCAGTCTCACATCAACTCTCTTTAGTCACCTTCTACAGTGTGAAGTAGCCAGTCTCACATCAACTCTCTTAGTCACCTTCTACAGTGTGAAGTAGCCAGTCTCACATCAACTCTATTTAGTCACCTTCTACAGTGTGAAGTAGCCAGTCTCACATCAACTCTCTTTAGTCACCTTTTACGGTGTGAAGTAGCCAGTCTCACATCAACTCTCTTTAGTCACCTTCTACAGTGTGAAGTAGCCAGTCTCACATCAACTCTCTTTAGTCACCTTCTACAGTGTGAAGTAGCCAGTCTCACATCAACTCTCTTTAGTCACCTTTTACGGTGTGAAGTAGCCAGTCTCACATCAACTCTCTTTAGTCACCTTCTACAGTGTGAAGTAGCCAGTCTCACATCCTCTCTCTTTAGTCACCTTTTACGATCTGCACAGAAGGTTACAGTATTAATAATAGTTACTTTAGCTTTGGGACCCTGGGACCACACCGGCAAAGCTATGCTCACAATGAATTATTGCATATACAATGATTGAATATTAGAAAATGACCTATTAAAACAGTTTTCTTATTTTAAAATGAAAAAAATATTTTATGTGCATTTCTTTAAAGGTTCCACTCCTTTTATCTTCATCATGGAATCCATCATGGAGCATTTGGCTAAGTCTCTGGGAAAGGATCAACTGGCTGTACGACAGCTGAACCTGTATGTCAAGGGTCAGGTGAGCCTAAAGGAGAATCTAGAATAAAAACTTCCTTAATGATTTATGGTAGAGAATTAAATACCTAGATGGCTTGGCCACGTGATATGGTCAAGAC
The DNA here is from genome assembly GCA_014155875.1 of Cepaea nemoralis. NCBI lineage: Eukaryota > Metazoa > Mollusca > Gastropoda > Stylommatophora > Helicidae > Cepaea > Cepaea nemoralis. Next base: position 61,068 of record JACEFZ010012630.1, on the reverse strand, counting down.
AAGAACCCAGAGCTGGTCCACAACTCTGGTATCATGTGAGATGATGAAACATGACCACCATCGCATATCGGCATGGCACATGATGATGATAAATAATTTATGAAACAACAGTCCAGACATTGAACTTTGTGTTCTCCTCACCTTGTATATACAAGTAGATTTAAACTTAATTTGGCAATGAACAGTTTGTGGTTAATAGAAATAGTTAATTTGTACACCATTTGTTTCTGTTTCTTGAAGGAAAGTCCATTGTTTGCACTCTCTATTACTACGATGTCTAACAGAGTTGCAGATTGGTTGCATTTAACATATCATAGTTTCATTATTATAACGTTCAATTTGTATTCCTGGTCTATCTTTGACCTCTCTCATTATTATTTCAGTAAAGACGAAGTAGAGATCTGGTGACTAAACACATCCTTATCTTACTCCTTGTTTTTTATGCCCAAGCTTGTCCACTTTATTTCCCATTTTGCTGCTATTTGTTTTGATCATTAAATTCTAACATTAAACCAGTGCTACTGTAATGATCAGAAACATGGAGAACAATAAAAACAACTACAAATAAACTACAAACTTGAAGGACAAAAATAGAATGACAGAATCATCAAAGTGGAGCTCAAGGAGAGAACTAGACAAATACCAGTGAACCAAGAGATGAAGGAAAGACGCTGGCGCTGGATAGAACATACACTGAGAAAAACTGAGAATAGTATAACTAGAAAGGCCTTTGTCTGGAATCCAAAGGGTAGAATAAACAGAGGAAGACCCAGAAACAATTGGAGAAGAGAAGGAGAAGCAAAGATATCGGGAGGACATTGACAGATCTTTATGGGATGATAGGGTGGAGTGAGTTGGCTGAAGGCCTATGTCTCAATCAGGGATAAAGAGTAACAGAAGAAGACTTGTTTTCAGTAAACATAATTTTATTCTGTGATCTTTCCCATCAATTATAGAATCCAGCACATAAATACATTCATCAAACACCACAGAACACAGCCTACATTGTGTTGATTGCAAAAGTGATAAGGGCACTTACAGACATGCTCAGAATGCAAAGATGATAATCTACATAGGGCTGAACTAGCATCATCATTATTATCATCATCAAGTGCCATGTCCATCAGCAGGGGCGATCATGCTTCTCTACACCTTGCAGTCTCCAATGGCATGTATCAGTTCGTGTGCTATCACCCTTCCATGTCATGACACAAGACTGTCAAGTATTTTCTCTTGGCAGTTTCCTCCATCTCTCTTTCCACAAATGTTTACAGTTGTCACAACATGTTCTAGTATTTGTCTTCTCATATTAAAACTTGATAACTGGCTCTTTCTGATGTTTGTCATAAGTTGTCTTTGTGCCATAGCTCCCCTCAAAATATTTAGATTGTTCATGTTGGCTGCCCGAGGAATTTTGAGCATTCTTCTATAAAACTGTATCTCTAAAGCATTCATGGATGTTTTTGCATGTTTATTAATTGTCCATGATTCACAGCCATATGTTAGAACTGTTTCTGTGTAACACGCAAAAGTTCTTTTTCTAACTTCCTGAACTGGCAGGTCAAAGACAGAAGTTCTTTCATTCCCCCTAATTTCACAGCAATATATATATATATATATATATATATATATATATATATATATATATATATATATATATATATATATATATATATATATATGTTTTATTTGTTTTCTTTAATGTCCATACCATTTGTTTTTTTTAATCTAAGACATTAAGTTTTTCTTTTTTTCCAAAACTTTGTCTCTATTGTTTTTTTGAAAAATATTTCGAGCAGATCTCATTAGCAGTGAAGACATACACAGAAGAGTTGCATGCATGCTTACATTGTAGTGTAGTGGCCTCCTTGCCCGGTGATCGTGAGTTCAATCCTCATCAGGACGGATTAAATTTTTGTTAACTGACCTGGACTCACAAGTCAATTCAGCCTAAAACTGGGTCATGTTTTGGAAATGTTTTAGCAAATTAAGCCAGCCAGCGTGATACTAACCATATCACAGCCGGACTGCTGACTGATCTATAATAATATTGGTCTCACCCCCTATGTTCAGTGTACCTTGTGGCGTGTGAAGGGTCCTTTACTGTTATTTTTTTCATGTGTTGTTGACGATGGCTTTACATATTTTGTGTTTTCATTGAGTGCAGCGAGGCTATTTCTTGGTAACAGTTAATAAGATTTCATTTTACTGTTAACAGAAAACACCAGCTGGGATGACCTTGAACTATTGTAACATTCGTGACGTTGTGAATTCGTTGGCATGCAATATTGGACTAGATCAACGCAAGACGCAAGTTAACAATTTTAATAAGGTATGTTTATTGCATGCATGTTGGTGACATATGACGCACAGACCAAATGCAACCAGACAAAGAGACCTACCATGTAAACGATGGACTGAGGAAATAACAGAGTTCATGGGAATCTTGATATATGAAGCCCATAAACGGGCACTCTCCTGCTATTTTTGCTTCACCTCGACACCGCATGGTACAAGAAGAACTAGATGAGATGAGTTATTTCAACATTTGAAAAGATTTATATAAATTTCTGAATGCTGCAAATGTTATTGTTCAAGATAAATACATCCAGAAGCATCCATCAAGACTCGTACAACAAGATTAAACACACACACAGACTATATGGAGGGGACAACAGGCTCAAGTTGGCTGCTGCTTTCTTTGGTTATAGGCAGGCTGATATCTGAAGGTATATGATGTAGGAGTGAAACAAGGATGTGTCCTGGCACCAACACTGTTCAGCCTCATGTTTTCAGCTATGTTGACGAATGCCTTCGAGAACAACGACATTGGAATAGACATCAACTACCGCATGGATGGAAAGTTATTCAATCTAAGAAGGCTGAAAGCTAATACAAAAATTGACAGCCTCACCGTCAGAGAGCTCCTGTTTGCTGATGATTGCGCTCTATACGCCAACTCAGAGGTGGACATGCAACATAATGTTTCAGCTTTCTCACATGCCTGTGCCAACTTTGGGCTCGATATCAATTTGGAGAAGACTGTAGTTATGTACCAGCCAGCTCCAGTGAATAATCACACTGTGCCGAATATCAAAGTGAATGGTCATAGTCTAAGTGTTGTGGAAAAATTCACCTATCTTGGCAGCACTGTGTCACAAGCTGCCACAATTGATGACGAAGTGAATGCAAGAATCTCCAAGGCCAGTGCGGCCTTTGGCAGACTGTACAAGAATGTATGAGACAGAAATGGAATAAGCCTGCAAACAAAGCTGAAAGTCTACAAAGCAGTTGTATTATCCACACTGCTATATGCTTGTGAAACCTGGACTGTTTATCAGCGACACGCTAGGAAATTAAACCACTTCCACACAGTCTGCCTTAGGAAGTTACTGAAGATTAAATGGCAAGACAAGATCCCAGACACTGAAGTCCTAGAAAGAGCGCCCATGCCCAGTATCCACACTCTACTAATGAAGAATCAGATTCGCTGGGCTGGTCACTTGACTCGCATGCCAGATCACAGGCTCCCTAAACGAATTTTTTACGGCGAGTTGCGTTGTGGTAAACGCTCCCAAGGCGGCCAGAGGAAACGCTTTAAAGACACTCTGAAAATCTCACTGAATGCTTTTGGAATTCATCATGACACCTGGGAGACTGCAGCCAGAGACCGAAATTCGTGGCATGCATCATTACGCAAGGGTGCAGTCACTTGTGAGGCAACCAGGACTGCAAGAGCTGTGAAGAAAAGACAACAGAAAAACCAATGCAGAAAATCCTCCTCCAGAAATGTCAAGCATTCTTTGTCCACATTGTCAAAGAACATTTTGAGCCAAATTTGGCCTTATCAGCCATCTTAGAACTCACGGCTCCATACTTTCAACCCCACTGGATGAAATGAATGGTCATCATCATTTTTGATGGACAAACAACAACATAACATAGCATGTGTTGCCGGGGCCCATAAGGGAAGCAAAGAATAGCAACACTGTAGCCTACCATGCATGTCGTAAGAGGCGACTAAGGAGGCTTGATGGTTCCGTCGCCCTGCTACTGAGTGAGTGCGTGGCGCGACACTGTGAGCTGTGAGTTTCATGTGAAATGCTTTTGAATCTGCCCGAGGTTTTTTGGAACGTGACTGCATGTTCGGAGCGATGGCAGATGGCTATGTCCCAGAGTTGACCGGTTTTTGCCTTATGCAGAAATGCGTGGCTGCTGGGCTTCTGGTTGACTGCCACTACCATCGACGGTGAACTGTATTTCGTGGACTGTGTGGGTGAACATCTAGGAAACATCCAGATGGGAAAATGAACTGCCGATTCCATCAGAAATGAACTGGGTGTTTTGTGGGGGACTATTGTGTTGACATTCTGGCAGCGGCATAATGCACAGTGTATCTGTGCGGGCTGTTGTTTATCGAGACTCCTGTCTTTTCCACTTTTCACATTGGGCAGTGGGGAGCATTTTGTGTGATATTCACAGGCACAGGAATGGAGCATAATGGGGACGACCCGTTGCTGTGAAGTTGGAACTGCGACTAACTAACTAACTAACTAACTAACATAACATATGATGTAGGAGAAGAAGAAGAAGATTAAACCCTAGTTATTAATGTAGCATTTTCAACCTTTGCTGGTGTCTTATTTGTGAATGTTGTTGAAAGTTAAAGAATGAAAACTACTTTCCTGGGCAGTCACCATTCTGTATACAAACTAATTATTGTGGTTACAAAATTTATATCACTTAGAAGAGTTTTATTGATTAAGAGCAAAGAACCATTTCCGTTAAGGCTGTCTTGCAGAGCTTTCTTTCCCATCTTCAAGAGCAGACACCCGTGGGGTGTACAAAACCAGTGTGGAAACATCACATCTGAAGAGAGACACGTTAGGATGTAGTTAAGCCAGTTGCATATCCTTTACAGGCCATCGCAGTCAACCCCACATTTTTTGACAGTTTATTATTTCTTGGCAAGTTTGTGTTTAGTATTTTGCCATTGCTTTCTGAACACATTATATGATACTGGAGATATACCTCCTGAATTATGTAACTCTGTATTTATTGCAATCCCAAAGAAATCAGGAACCTTGGAATGTGATCAACATAGAACAATTAGTATAATGAGTCACATCACAAAGATTATGCTAAGAATTATCATGCAAAGAGTGAGGAAGAAGATACAACCTGAAATAGGGGAAGAACAATGTGGGTTTGTAGAAGGAAAGGATACAGTAAATGCTGTGTATATGCTGCGAACAGTTATTGAACGTGCTATAGAAGTAAACAAGGATATACATCTTTGCTTTATTGACTATACAAAAGCTTTTGATAGAGTTAGACATGTCAACATGGTAGATATGCTTGCAGATCTACAAATTGATGGGAAAGACATTAGACTTATAAAAAACATATATTGGAAACAACAAGCTGCAATAAGGATTGATAATGAAGTGGGACAGTATCAGCCAATTAAGAGAGGTATTAGGCAGGGATGTGTGATGTCTCCAGATCTTTTTTCCCTATACAGTGAAAATATTTTCAGAAATGTAGAGGATATAAATGGAATCAGCATTGGAGGACGAAACATCAATAACATTAGATATGCAGATGATACAGTATTAATTGCAGACAATGCGCAGGACCTGCAACAATTAGTAGATGCAGTTGTTGTATACAGTGAGCAACTGGGGTTAGAATTAAATTGCAAAAAGACTCAGGTTATGGTCGTCACTAGGAAGGAAGAAGTGCCACAATGTAATATACAAGTAAATGGAAATATTCTTCAACAAGTGAATCGGTACAATTATCTTGGAACAGTCATAACATCTGATGGGAGATGCCTTGAAGAGATTAGAACAAGAATTGCCATGGCGAAAGTAGCCTTTAGCAAGATGAAAAACATTCTGACCAATAAAAAGATGTCAATTGAAACGAGAAAAAGAGTGTTGAGGGGATACATAGAGCCTGTTCTTTTGTATGGATGTGAAACTTGGACAATGAGCAGTCAAGCTGAAAATCATCTGATGGCTGCAGAAATGTGGTTTCTGAGGAAAATGCAAAGAATACCATGGACAGACAGAAAAACCAATGACCAAGTACTACAGGAGACAAATGAACATCGTAAACTGATTAGAGAAATTAGACGTAGACAGTCAAAATTTTTTGGACATGTTATGAGAAGAAATGGATTGGAGAACTTAGTGACAACTGGCAAGATCGAAGGGAACAGACCAAGAGGAAGACCGAGAGGAAGATACCTGGATGGCTTGGCCACATGGCATGGACGAGACAGGAACACTGAGCTGATCCACGACACTGGTGATCGAGTGAAATGGCGAGTCATAACCGCCCACGCTTTCCGGCATGGCACATGATTGATTGATTGATTTCTGAACGACCAGCACTCATACCATTGTATGAAAATATCAATGTTTGAAAATATAAAATCACCCACAGCTGTGTTTCGACTGTGGCATGCTGGATTATGAATTGCGTCCATATCCCCTTCGACACAGAGCCAGTATTAGGATGTAACCAGGTCATAATTAGGAACGGCACATCTTGATTGGCTGAGATTAGGTCTACTTGGGTCATGTTTCCTCCACAGGTTTGAAAGATGTCGTTGTCAACAGGCTCCAGTCTTGTGCCCAATGGGTGATAAAATTTAGTTGCATATCCTTTATAGGACGTTGTAGTCAACCCTAGTATTTTTCTGCTGTTTGTCTTTCTGAGTGGCCAGCACCTATACCATTTTGTAATAAACCAACGCAAGGTGGTCTGCAGCCAAATCACCCGCAGGTGTGTTGTGAATGAGGTATGCAGGGTTACGAACTGTGCATGTAACCCCTTCGCCACAGAAAATGGATGATACTCTTCTATAAAATGATGCTTGTTTTGTTTTTGTCAACAGTCAAACAGGTGGAAGAAGCGTGGCATTTCTGTGATGCCGAACCGTTTTGGTATTGGGTGGAGTGGGGCCCAGTTTAACACTCACGTTATCATCCACCACGGGGATGGCAGCGTGGCCATAGCTCATGGCGGCATTGATATGGGTCAAGGGATTAACACTAAGGTAAGCGATGTGTGTGTTAGTGTGTGATAGAGAGAGAGACAGATAGAGAGAAAGAGAAACAGAGTGAAAGACAGAGAGAGAGAAAGAGAAGCAGAAACAGATGGGAAGGCAGAGAGAGAGCGAGAGAGAGAGAAATAGAGTGAAATACACAGAGAAGCTGAAACAGAGTGAAAGACAGAGAGAAAGACAGAGAGAGAAATAAACAGAAACAGGGTGACAGACATAGTGAAAGGCTGACAGAAAGAGAGAGACAGAAAGAGAATGAAAGACAGAGAAACAGAAAGTGAGAAACAGAAACTGAAAGACAGGGAGACAGAAAGAGAGAAACAGAAAGAAAGACATACACAGAGACAGGTGAATAGACAGAGAGATAGGAACATAGAATGAGACACAGAGAGAGAGAGAGAGATACTGGCAGATATACAGAGAGACAGGAACATAGAATGAGACAGAGAGAGATACTGGCAGATATATATAGAGAGACAGGAACATAGAATGAGACAGAGAGAGAGAGATTGGCAGATATACAGAGAGACAGGAACATAGAATGAGACAGAGAGAGATACTGGCAGATATATATAGAGAGACAGGGACATAGAATGAGACAGAGAGAGATACTGGCAGATATATATAGAGAGACAGGGACATAGAATGAGACAGAGAGAGAGATACTGGCAGATATATATAGAGAGACAGGGACATAGAATGAGACAGAGAGAGATACTGGCAGATATATATATAGAGAGACAGGGACATAGAATGAGACAGAGAGAGAGAGATTGGCAGATATATATAGAGAGACAGGGACATAGAATGAGACAGACAGAGAGAGATTGGCAGATATATATAGAGAGACAGGAACATAGAATGAGACAGACAGAGAGAGAGGGGGACTGTCAGACATACACAGAGATAGGAACATAGAATGAAACAGAGAGAGAGAGAGAGAGCACGCACAATTCAACTGTCAGCTGTGACGGAATTCTTTTCTCTTTTTTTGCCAAACTAGAACCGCGTTGGTTGGCCCGACCAAATTAAGAATACCAGATCAAGGGAAAGCTAGTTTTCACACACACAAATCAGTCCAGTGTACTAGAAGTCGCATGAACTAAGCACGGACTAAGCTTGAGTTCAAAGCGAGCAAGCATTTTCATTAAATTACCAGATCATTTTTATAATGTTCTGAGAATTTTAGAATTGTCTGGTTAGGAAAGTTGGCGTGAAAGGCAACCGGCCTTCCACCTCATTTTTCTTATGGCCTTGAATATGTGAGAGGGCTAACCCTTCCCACCCCAATAACAGTATCTGCAATGAGACTATCTGTACCCCACACACACATTCACACACACAATCTCTGAGAGAGATATCAAATATCTGGTCTACTAGGTCACAACGCCATAAGCATAAAATAAAAATATTTACTACGTACATGCATAGTTTACTGAATTCCTATAATCTGTGTTGAGTATACATAAAATAAAAATAAACAAATTAGACAGATAATGGCTCCTTCTCTTGTAGGAGTTTTCCTCTTTGTACACTATCAGTGGGGTTTCAAGGTTTTGTTTGCATGAACCGGTTCACAACAGTCAGGAATAGGCCGTGCCGCTTGTCAGTTTTCTCCACAGAAGTAAAGCAGTTAGTGGAGACCTTCTGGCATAATGTGGTGTGATGTACAGTCTCACAGTCCTAGCTTTTAACATTAGTTACATGCGTCACAAGTAACGCAGTTAGTTGCCTCTTTCAATATAATTGTATTGTGTATTGAATGCATTCATGCTCTCTCTCTCTCTCTCTCTCTCTCTCTCTCTCTCGCTCTCTCTCTCTCTCTCACACACACACACACATACAAACACATGCAACCCCACACGCGTGCATGCACGCACACACACACACACGTACGCGAGCACACACATATGTCATGTGCCATGTTGGGTGGTGCAGGCTACAAGCATCAAGTTCCTCTTCACTCTTCTGACATCTGCATCAATGCCTGTAACAGGTCAACTTTGTTGGATTTTGATATTTGTCTGCACAGTAATGTGGTGGTTTTCTCTGAACTTCCACATCCACTTGGCTTCAGACTATGTTCTCAGTCTTTAGCAGCAGGTTTAGATTATTGGATGATACTCTATCCTGTGGGACCAATGTGAATAGTTAGAGACACCCAAGTTTGTGGTAGATATTTAGCACCTAGAGCTGTATTTGCTACAGCATGATGTGCTACCCATTCTCTACCATTGGGATATTACTGCTTGCTCTGGCATCTTGCTGTCTTGACAGACGTTAGTTTGTTACACTGTGCTTCCAAAACATGTACTTGTAATATATGTCCCCAAGTGAAAGACGAGAAGTCGACATTATAGTCCAACTGGCCGGTTTAGGGGTTGAACCCGCTACATCGGCAATAGCAGACCAGATGTTTAAGAACAAGCACTCTTACCCATTCAACCAAGCTGATCTCCAATAATGTGCTTAATTATATTGTATGTGAATTTGTTGATTAGAAACAAAGTGCAACTGTCTAACCTATTCAAGCAGGAATGTATTTTTTAATTGTTATAAATATATTCATGAAAATATATCGTTAAAAAATAAATCCTGTATGTATGTTTTAATTGTTATAAATATATTCATGAAAATATATAGTTAAAAAATACATCCCGGAGCAGGAGCCTGCTATTGGTCTGTGACATGCTACAACCTTCACATTTTGTAGGCCCCAGTGCATGGAGGGATAGACGGCCAGTCTTTCCTTTCCATAGCGAATGTCGACCACATAATGGGAATGTTCCACATCTACAGGTTACCCAAGTGTGTGCGTATGAGTTTGGAATTCCCATGAGCAAGGTATGGGTGAAGACTTCATCTTCTACTATCAATGCCAACTCTGTCACAACTGGAGGATCGATCACATCAGAGCTTTGCTGCATGGTAGGTGTTGACTTTGTTGTTTCACTATTGACAAGTTTTATGTTTGATGTGACTGCAGTGAGGACAAGTGTGTTAAAGTGCTATATTGAATCTGATTAAAATTAGTGGAACTGCAGTAAAGCTGTGGAAATGTAAACAATATAAAATAACACAAAGTAATGCAGCTTTACTTTACAGAATTACAAAAAAAATAGAGGACGTTGCAGTGACTAGCCTTCATCAGCAAACAAATATATACACAGAGCACAACATACAATTACGGAAAAGACGCTTCAGTGAGGGTCTTCTCCGTGGTTGTATGTTGTGTTTTGTGTGTGTATTGGTTTGCTGATGATGGATGGCTAGTCGCTGCAATGTCCTGTATTTTTTTGTAATTCTGTAATGTAAAGCTGTATTACTTTGTGTTATTTTATATTGTTTATATTGAATCTGTACAAGCTGAGGAACATCTAACAGCAGTGGAAATGTGGTTTCTGAGGAAAATTCAAAATATATCATGGATCCCAAAATATGAGACAGTACTTCAAAAATTAGATGAAAACCATGAATTAATTAGAAAAATTATATGTAAACAAGATTTCTTTGGGGCATGTTATGAGGAGAAATCAACTTGACAAATTAACAACAACTGGTAAACTTGATGGGAAAAAAACAAAGAGAAGACAAAGAAATAAATACCAGGATGGTTTGGTCACATGGCATAATAGGGACAAGAACACAGACCTGATCTGAGGCTGATGACCTTTTGAGAAGCCGAACCATGACCGCCCACGCTTTCCAGCATAACATGTGTTGATGATGATTACATGTGTGATACTGACCTGCTCTATAGATATAGTCTGATAACTGGGGCTCTCCAATGATTTTAACTTTGTCTATGTTTTTTGCTTTGTCATGGCACTGTGGTAGAACATTAGTTATACCTATTGTTATGAATGTTCAGGCTTTGAATCCCTCTATGAGGCATAGCAATGGGCTTGATCTTGCAAAAGTACAAGTTATGACAAATTGACGATATATCACTGAAAACCAAGATCAGATTACTGCAGACATTGGTCAGACTCATGAATATGTACTTAGTTAAAGAGTGTAAAAGGCAAGAAGATTTACTTCATTGCACCAGGTTTTATCCCATATGGCTCTGTCTCTTTCCGCATGTCGGCCAGCCAAAAGCATTGCACAAAGAAAAAACTCCCTAGCTCCAGCCATGACCCCCCAGGAGTCTCAGAGAAAATTGCACTCGTGAACCAAACGATGTAGCCTGGAGTTGAACCCAAAACCTTCGGAGAGTGAGGCAGGTGATGTAAACACCTCACCACAGACTCCCACTTAGTTGAGAGACAAATACGACCCCTGCTATGATCTGTGATATCATAGGGCCATTACATCTTATAGGCCTAAGTGCACAGGTGGTCAGTCTTTCCCTCTGCTAGCGGACAATGAACATAGGTGTCGAACCATCAACAGACCACACACACTGCATTATTAACTTAACTCACTATCAAATACACTAACATACTCATGACATCATCAACTTAACTCACTATCAAATACACTAACATACTCATAATATTATCAACTTAACTTAATATCAAATACAGTAACATACTCATGACATCATCAACTTAACTCACTATCAAATACACTAACATACTCATGACATTATCAACTGAACTCACTATCAAATACACTAACACACTCACAACATTATCAACTTATCAAATACACTAACACACTCACAACATTATCAACTTAACTCACTATCAAATACACTAACACACTTAAACACTATCAACTTAACTCACTATCAAATACACTAACACACTCACAACATTATCAACTTAACTCATTATCAAATACACTAACACACTCACAACATTATCAACTTAACTCACTATCAAATACACTAACACCCTCACAACACTATCAACTTAACTCATTATCAAATACACTAACACACAACATTATCATCTTAACTCATTATCAAATACACTAACACACTCACAACATTATCATCTTAACTCATTATCAAATACACTAACACACTCACAACATTATCATCTTAACTCATTATCAAATACACTAACACACTCACAACATTATCAACTTAACTCACTTTCAAATATTCTAACACACAACATTATCAACTTAACTCATTATCAAATACACTAACACACAACATTATCAACTTAACTCATTATCAAATACACTAACACACTCACAACATTATCATCTTAACTCATTATCAAATACACTAACACACTCACAACATTATCATCTTAACTCATTATCAAATACACTAACACACTCACAACATTATCAACTTAACTCACTTTCAAATATTCTAACACACAACATTATCAACTTAACTCATTATCAAATACACTAACACACAACATTATCAACTTAACTCATTATCAAATACACTAACACACTCACAACATTATCATCTTAACTCATTATCAAATACACTAACACACTCACAACATTATCATCTTAACTCATTATCAAATACACTAACACACTCACAACATTATCAACTTAACTCACTTTCAAATATTCTAACACACAACATTATCAACTTAACTCATTATCAAATACACTAACACACAACATTATCAACTTAACTCATTATCAAATACACTAACACACAACATTATCAACTTAACTCATTATCAAATACACTAACACACTCACAACATTATCATCTTAACTCATTATCAAATACACTACCACGCCCCCACAAGAAGATTATCAGATTCAGTGTCAAACAAAAAGTAGGTTTGGACCAAACATAAATGGATGGCAGACAATGGGAAGTAGGGATGTGTCACAGTTATGACTTAAAAATTGTTAATATGGTAGCAGACATGTTGTATTATATATCAATTTAATGGGGGTTGTATAGCAAAATCTAGTGTATTGATATTTTAACGATTGTTTGATGGAAATTGCGGGAAGTTTTAATAAGACAATTTATTATCCTCCGACACTTAATCAATTGCAAGCTAAATTAGAAAGAAAAATGCAAACATTGGAGATAGTTCAGTGACGTCCTCTGCTTAAGATATAAAGATCATATCTCAAACATCATTGTGTGGAATATGGTATTAAAATAAATTAGGATATTCTTTAATGTATTTCTTAAACTAGGGTGTCATTGAGGCATGTAACATCTTGAAGGCCCGCATGGCTCCAGTCAAGGCATCAATGAGTGGCAAACCATCATGGGAGGAACTTGTGGCTGAATGTTACTCACGGATGGTTGACTTGACAGCTTCATATGTGTAAGATTCATTCAGTCACTTTCACTTACACTTCAATTAATTATTTACTGTAGAGGAAAGTCACCTAATTTACATGTAATGAACTTTTAATGGAAAGGAGTTGATTAACCATGGCCAGGAACCAAAGTTTGTTTCATTGCGTCATGGTTATACTTTTTAAAATATTTCATTTTTATAATAAAGTTATTTGGAAGTCAGCATGGCCAAATGGATAAGAACACATGTTCTTAAACATTTGGTGTGCTGATGCCGAGGTAATGGGTTCAACCCCTACACCGAACAGTTGGACTAAAATGTTGATCTGTAGTCCTTGACTTGGGGACGTAAATTACAAGTACCTCTGAAGTTGGAGTGGGTTTGCATGATGGTGAGGGACACTGGTAATAGGAAAAGCTAATACACATGGAAAATTCAGTCCAGTACTGTAGTGTGTATGGACTACGCTTAAGTTCAAAGTGATCGAGCGAGTGCCAAAAAATCTTTTACATTCATCATGTATCTCATCAGTTCTTCTTCATACATCTCATCAGTTTTTCATCATACATCTTATCAGTTCTTCATCATATATCTCATCAATCCCTCATCATACAATGTAAATCTTGTAGTTTCTTCATCATAGATCTCATAAATTCTTCATCATACATCTCATAAATCACCATTTCTGATTAAAAATGAACACAGCAGTATTTCTAGAAACAAAATGGTGTGCTGGGGTCTGATATATCAGCCGAAAGGGGCCAATATGGCAATTCTGCTCTTAGATGACCATGGTTTCTAGGAGTGATGAGCTAACTGGAAAAAAGAAAATATTTCAGTTTATAGATTGTTCTTTATTCTTGTCCCAGAACACATCCTAACGATCCTTTTCCAAGTCACTACAGTTGTTACAGTGCTACCTGTGTGGAGGCGGAGCTTGATGTTCTGACCGGGCAATATCAGCTTCGACAAATGGACATGTTATATGACTGCGGAGAAAGGTGAGGCACAGTTTTTAGTTCCGTTATGTTTAAAATATATGCCAGTTTGGATTGGCTAATGAATCATTTTCAGATATGTGCCAGTCATTTTAATCATCATGATCATCACCATTTTCTTCCACTTTGCCGTTCAAGCATCGCGAGGAGGAATAGTTGACTTTCCTGCACCTGATGGTAGTACTGGATAGTGTCATTCCGTATGATTGTACAATGTCTTTATGTCATCAATCCATTTTCTTCTCGGGCGTCCTCTTGTTCTCATGAGAGCTTTCTTGGTGTAGCACCAGGGCTGTTGCTAACGGATGGCCGAACTATTTATCGTCTGCCTTTCAATATAAGTCATTTTATTAAGTAAAGTGAAATGTACAGAACCTTTTTCCACACCTGGAAGCATATTGGGTATATGGTGCTAATCCCCATATTTGTCTGCACTAATTACCACATTTCCTGCTAGCCACTTTAGGCTGCAACAACCTGGCAGTTCAAGTCAGGTTGTTGTTGTTTTTTGTTGTTTTTTAATCATCATGAACTGTGTAAGGAACACAACATGAAAATTAGCATCCGTAAAACTGAAGTAATGACTATAACCAAAGAAGGACAAATAACAAAGATTCATCTGAAAGAACACCCACTGAAATGAGTAAAGAGCTTCAAGTACTTAGGAAGTATAATATCATCACATGGCAAATCAAAAGGCGAGATCGAAAATAGATGCAATATTTGAAGCCTATAAACAGGAACTCTCCTGCTGTTTATGCTTCACCTCAACACCTCAAGGTACAAGAGGAACAAGATGAGATAAAATGAGACCACTTTAAGGGGGATTTGAACACAAGACCACTAAGCCAGCAAGCATGCTATTCATGACCCACCAACGCTCCCTTATTTGATTAATCCCATATAAACTGATTTAGGAAAAGTATGAATTCTAAAGTATTGAAACACCCCTTTACACTACCCAAAGTGTTTGACCGCTTTAACTTGGCATGTCAGTTAATGAATATGTGTTTTTGCCAGGTGTGTTTAGAATTTATCTTCGCACTATAATATGCTGATGGTGCCAGAGCTATCATGAAAATTGTAGTGTCATCATCATCATCATGTGCTATGCTTGATAAAATAAAGTTGATTTGATTTGATTTGATTACGCTATGTGGCCACGCCATCCAAGTATTTATCTCTCTGCTTTCCCTTACTCTTTTCCCAAGAATCTTGCCAGTTGCCGCTAAGTTTTCCAGCTTATTTTGATTCATAATTTGCTCTAAAAATGTTGAATGGCTATGTCTGATTTCTCGATTCATTTTACAGTTTTTCATTTGTATCTTGTAGGACTTGCTTATTAGTTTTTTTCTTTCATGGTATTCTTTGCATTTTCCTCAGAAATTACGTTTCCGCTGCCATTAGATATTTCTCAGCTTATCTGTTTATTGTCCACATCTCACATGTCCTGTACTATTACAGCTGGGTTGCCGCAGGGATCTGCCTTGTCCCAAGTGCTCTTTAATGTCTACACCAGCAAAATCGCAACTATTGAGACACCAGGTGTGGGTAGAATCTTGACATTTGCAGATGATGTGCTGGTGTACAGACAGGGCAGAGACAGGGCCAGTTTGGCAAAAGACTTACAGGTGGCGGTAAACAGGGTGGTGCAGGGACGCAGGGGCCATTATAAACCCAGACAAGGCATCGGTTGTGTGGTACTCCTTGGATAACCGGATCGTCAAGGCAGACGTCCCAGGTATTATGTTGAATGGATGTCTTCTTAGTCGAGAGAGTAAATTGATAATTCTTGGGCATCACCTTTGACAGGTGTTTGTCTTTTAAGGATCATGTGGAGGCTTTGGTGGTGAAGGCTGGTAGGGGACTTAATGCATTGAAGGCTATGGCAGCAACTGGGGTAGATCAGAGGATGCTGTACAGGCTCTTTCAGCAGTTAATAATTTCTGTCATTGAGTATGGTTTGGGGCTGCTGACAGTATCAAAGAGCCAGCTTGAAAGGTTGGAGCGCATACAGAATGCTGCCATGCGGTTAATCCTGGGGTGCACAAAGGACACACCAATTATATGCATGAGGCATATCCTGGCGCTACCAACAATGACGGATAGGCATAGGGTCCTTCAGGCCAAATGGTACCTGAGAGTTGCCGCAGACAGGGATCACCCGCTGCATGCAGCAATGGATATGGTCAAGGGTCATAGACTAAGACAAGGCAGGTCCTGGATGGCACAGGCAGAACTTTCTATAAGTCAGGTGTGTGATCTAGAGACCATCAATCGTGAAAGAGAGTGGGTTGAAGTTCCGGAAGACATGACGGACTGGCACAATGTAATAATAACACTGGGTCGTGAGTGCAGAGAATGGGCAGCGGGCCGCACTGAGTTTGAAGTGCAACAGCTGATCCAGAGCAACACACATCAAGGTGACATAGTCATCTACACCGATGGGTCAGTGGTGAGAAACAGACGTAGTGGCTGGGGCTTTATTGCAAAGGCTAATGGGCGAGCCTTGAAAAAGGAGAGTCTGGCATATGAGACTACGGCCTCCAGCATGAGAATGGAGGTGGAGGCAGTAACAGCGGCATTCCAGTGGCTAGAGGAGACTACTGCAACACACGTTGTATTCATTACGGATTCAAAGAGTATGCTTAGCAAGGTGGAGAAAAGAATGTTTCATGTGGAGTGGCTCTCGTCGCTTCAGAGGTCACAGATCGTGAGAATTGTATGAATATTTGGCCCTGGTCATGCGGGTGTACGGGGGGATGAACAGGCTGAGAGGCTTGCAGGGAATGCACCTCTTGGTGGTATTTTGCCTATGGACAAGGGGGAGGTGGTCGTGCATTTGTGGGACCAGGTGGAGAAGGCGGAGGAACAAATTGAGAACCCATATGTGGAAAGAATAAGATTGCGGGGGATCGGCAGGGATTCTAGAAGAATTTTAAAAGTGAGAGGGAAGACCAGGAGAACTTTTAATCAGATAGTGGTGGGAACGATTAGTAGTATGGCTCTCCACTGGCTGTTGAACGAGGGGACGGAGTACGTATGGGAATGTCCTGAGTGCAGTGATGTCGGTTCTCAACTCAACTCAATTGTAGTATGGGTTCTATATAGCATTTCAACATTCATTGCAGTTGGTAGCTTTTCATTGGTCAACATCTGTTCCATCTTGCAAAAGACTATCTTTGCCATATCAATTCTTATACTAATCTCTACAAGACACCTTCCATCAGATGTTTTGACTGTTCTGAGATAGTTGAATCTGTTTATTCGTTTACGAATTGTCCTCATGTAAAGGATGTTACATTGTAGTATTTCTTTCTTGTTGGTGACAACCATAATCTGTTTTTTTTACAATTGTAACCCTTGTTGTTCAGTGTATATAATAATTGCATCTACTAAATGTTGCACCCGCTACCTTGACATTGCAATCAATACTGTATTATCTGCATATCTAATATTATTTATGTGCTTATAATGTATATTGTAAATATTAAACATGCATTTATAATGCATATTGTTTCCGTTGTTATTATTGTCTAAGATTAGCTTCATAAGTGATGTATGAATGAAATAATGTCTGAGAGCAGAGAGATAAGAGGGAGCAGAATGTCAGATGGGCCTGCATATCCAATTCTTAACTCTT
This sequence comes from Cepaea nemoralis, assembly GCA_014155875.1. Lineage (NCBI taxonomy): Eukaryota > Metazoa > Mollusca > Gastropoda > Stylommatophora > Helicidae > Cepaea > Cepaea nemoralis. Next base: position 43,161 of record JACEFZ010012630.1, on the reverse strand, counting down.
TGAAAAGTTTGTTCATTCATTCTTTCAGTGTGATGATTACTCTCATGTCCTCTAAATTTCTCATATTTTCACTATATAGGAAAAAAAGCCGGGGTTAAACAACTTTCTCCGTAATCCCGTTTATCCGCATAGGGTAGCGCAGCGCGCGAGAATTGGAAGTGGTTCTCCCCGTGTTGGTAACTTACGGGATAAGAGAGCCGGCCGCTCAGAAAGCAATGGCAAACTACTTAGCGTAATCTTTCCTAGTACATCAACAGCAGCTGAAAAATGCTGATGTTGACTGCAACGTTCTGTAAGGGATATGCAAAAAATATGAAAAAAAGATCTGTAGACATTACACATCTCTGTCACACACCTATTTTTATAGGCTAGTATTGACCTACTTCACTATAAATTTTTTTTGCAGCTTGTTGTTTCCAACATATGTTTTTTTACAAGTCTATAGTCTTTCCCATCAATTTGTAGATAATGAATGAAAATGATGGTCTCAGCTTATAAGAAAATCATTAGTTGCTGATGGTGTTGATAAGGATGATGATGATAACAGTAGCAGTTTTTACTTTGTTTTGTTTAATGAAGTTTATTAAAGTATTCTAAAAGATTTGTTTATTAACTACTTTGTATATGACATGCTTTTTCAACTTCCTCTTTCCCCATTCAGTTGTTTTATTAACCCACGATATCATAACCTTTAACCCTTCTGTCTTTTAGTTCTATTACATAAAGCCATGTAGACCCAGTATTTATTACCTAAAGTCACTGCTTCTGAGGATAGAACAAATAAAAGTAATAGTTGCCGGGTATTAAGAGAATTAAAATATACAGTAAAGTTGTGTTAATCGTAGCAACTTATAAAATTGAATTGTTCTACAGCACAAATCCAGAACTGGACATTGGTCAAGCTGAAGGTGGCTTTGTGATGGGTCTTGGGTACTTTTTACAAGAGGAGATCAAATATGACCAGCAGACTGGCCAGGTGTTGAATGCTGGAACCTGGGTAATTATTTTGTTTTAATTGTCCAGTCTTTTTCTTTCACAGAGCTTTAGGCAATTGTTGTTTATCTATAATTTTCATAGCAGATCCATCTTTTGTCTTCTCCAAATAAAATTTATTTTATTTAAGTACCTTCTTTTTCTATGTTTTTTTTTTGGTCTGAAATTATTTTTCTCAATGAATAGCAGTAAAATTGTGAGGATATGTGGGAGAGGATTGTGTGTATAAGAGAGTGCATTTGCTTTCATACATGTATGTCCTCATATGGGTGCATACACACATACACACACACAGACCTTAGGATTAGAAAAATGACATGGACAGAGGAAGAGAGGTAAAGGGAAGTTGAAAGAAATAGGGCTGAATACATAAGAGTGGACGCTTCCAGTGTGCTGATGTCGAGGTAGCGGGTTCAACCGCTACATTGGTCAGCTGGACAAAAATTTTGACTTCTCGTCCTTGACATAGGGACGTAAATTACAAGTACCTCAGAAGTCGAAGTGGGTTCGCCTGATGGCAAGGGACACTGGTAATAGGGAAAGCTAATACACAAGCAAAGATCAGTCCAGAGCACTAGAAGCAGTTGCACAAGTATGGACTACGCTGGAGTCATGACTGCAGCTGCTGCTTGTGTATCAGCTTGAATTCAAAGTGAACAAACACCAAAAAAAGAGGGAGAGATAAAGGAGAGAGAAAGAGAGTTATTAAAGAGAAGAACTAGAACATGTTCCGTGTTTCCAGGCATTTGTTTACAATCACAAACAGCCAATAAATGTTGGGTTTGATTGCATCATCCCGTAAACATTTTTACCTCAAACATTTGTATCACTAACACAACACTAGTTATTAAACATTACACACATTTTAGGGTGTACACACATGCACAAGCAGAGAGAGAGAGAGAGAGAGAGAGATGTACAGTTATCTGCTGCATAATGTCAGTTTGGATAGTATCACAAATTCAGCCGGCAATGGGTTCATAAGGTTAGAGTAATGTGGTAACAAGCTGGCAAATAATACATCAACACAAACGGGAAGAAGCATGGACAGGGCTGATATAATCAGTGTAGGCCTTATTGACTTCCGGTCGCCAACATGGCGGTTAGGCGTTGAACCGTTAAGGCCTGTGGCGTGTTTATGCTTGCATCTACGGTTTGCAATTGCATTTTCCTCATGTTGGACTGGTAGTACATGGTTCCGTCGACCTGCTACTGAGTGAGCGCGTGGGCGATACTGTGAGCTGTGAAATTCGTGGGGAATGCTTTTACATCTGTCCTGTACAGTGACCTGCATGTTCGGAACAATGGCTACCGGCTGTTGCTGAATTGACTGATTTGCTTTTTCGGTTCATGAGTACATTTTCAGAAGACTCCCGGGAGTCTGCGCTGAAGCTGCGGAGTTCGTGCTTTATGCTACACTTTCGGCGGGTCGCCCTGCGGTAAAAGACTGAGCCATGTGAGACAACCCAGGTCAATTAGGTCTTTCTGGTGACTGCTGAGTCCATCGACGATGAACTGGTTTTCGTGGATTAATTTTCTGTTGGCATTCTGGCGGCGGCATTATGCACAGTGTACCTAGTGCGGGCTGTTGGATTGCCGAGACTCCTGCCTATTCCACTTTTCACATTGGACAGTGGGGAGCATTCTGTGTGATATTCACTGGCACAGGAGGGGAGCATAATGGGGACGACTCTTTGCCGTGAAGTTGGAACCTCGACTAACTAACGAACTAACTCCAACGGGCTCATTTAGTGGATACAGACAAGACACCGACTCTAGCCTGACTGCATGAACTGAGAGTGTAGCCTGGTCAAGCATGTCATTGCTACCATAATCTACTCCTCAGGGGAACAGTGAGCAGAAACACTTCGGGTGGCTGCTGCATTGGAGGACTGGGTATGGATAGGAATGCCCAATGTGCAGGGACATTGCTCTATGTAACATAAGTTAAGATAACATAACATAAGGTTATAGTATAGTTGAGACAAGTTGAACAGAGCTAAAGCAACAACTTTTGGCATGCAATTCTTGTATCTCATGCCTCTTGTGTAAGTACAGTGGGGTTGTGATGTAGAGTTTACTATGGTTTAGTACAATATATATTATGGTGTTCATACAACATGCAAATCACATAATGCCCTATTTCACAGAATGTGTTATGGATATTATGTTAAGCGTAGCTGTATATTTCAACACCTGTGTGTTTATAAAATGTGTTTTCCATTGAAATGCTAAATTAAATTTTTTTTTTCTTCGCTCGCTCGCTTTGAACTTAAGCGTAGTCCATACACACACTATTTATAGTAGTGATGGAATGAATTTTGCGTGTGGATTGGCTTTCCCTATTAACAGTGTCCCTCGCTATCAGGCGAACCCACTCAGACTTCAGAGTTACTTGTAATTTACGTCCCCAAGTCAAGGACAACAGGTCAACATTTTAGTCCAACTGTCCCGTGTAGGGGTTGAACTTCTTGCCTCGGCATCAGCACATTGGATGTTTAAGAGCATGCATTCTTACCCATTCGGCCATGCTGACCTGTGCTAAATTAATGTTAATTATAGTAACAGGAACAGCTGGCTGAGTGGCTAGAATGCAGGGTTCTCCTTTGGGAGGCCTGGGTTTGAATCCTCGGTAAGGTGTGAATTTTTTTTTTCTGTCGAGGGCAAAAAGAAAACCCTAACCTGCACAGTTCACACCCACTGCAGTAGCCAGGTGGCCTTAATTCCTCAAGCTCAGGACCTCCTTGTTCTACACTGCAAGGTACTATAGGCAGTCAATGGCAATTTGTTTTTGTTTTTTTTACAATAACACTATAAATTGCTTACATGTTTTCATTGTCTTTTTTATTTAGGATTATAAACCACCAATGCCAAAGGATTTGCCCATGAATTTTAACTTCACATTTCTCAAGAATGCACCCAACCCTCTGGGTGTTCTTGGCGCAAAAGGTCAGCTGTACCATTTGAACACTTTATTTATTGTAAATTCAGTTTATTTATAATGTCCTCTGATGTTTGTTGTTTGAATTTTTGCCAGTAAGTATGGCTCTACATGAAAATATGTTACAAAGATTTCTCATGAAAAATAAATGCTTCTGACATCATATTGACTATATAATCCTCATGTGCTGTGTGGTCACCGAATACATGAGTCTGGTACTATATTCTCAACATTATGGTATGTAATTCTGCTTATGTGAATTAATCTGTATTTTCCCTCTAAATGATTCAGTGCCGAAGACTATAATAAATGTACAATTTACAGACTGTGAATCTAGTTTGCAGTAAAGCCAGGAAAGCTCAGGGTTGACTGATAAAATCAGATGGAAGAAATGTAAAATGGAATAGGCAAAATGTTAAATAAATTGTGTATAATGAAGACTTTCTTATGCAGTGAGTTATTTCTAATTAGGTAAACAATTCTTAAGTACCATGTGAAACCATTGTTACCTTTTACCATGAATCATGGATGCTTAATTAAAAAGGTAAGACATTTCTTGAAATCTTGTCTTGCAAAACGTCTCAGGTGGTCAAAATAAGAAATTAAAATGTAAAAGAGAAGACAAAAGATACAAACAGGCTAAATGACAATGATAGTCAAATTAATACTGAAGGTCCACTCATTGGTATTCAGGTACATGGTGCTCTCACCATGAAAGAAAGCTTGGGGGTGGCCGTGGCTGAGAGGTTGTGGTATTCACCTCAGGCTCTGAACGTACTGAGTGTGATTTTAGCATGGGGGATGGCAATTTGTTCAAGAACCATTGGTATTTTATAGTATCACATCAATTAATCAGATCTCAGCATGGGGGCTTGCAGTTTGTTCAAGAACCATTGGTATTTTATGGTATTACATCAATTAATCTTATCTCAGCATGAGGGGTGGCAATTTATTTAAAAACCATTGGTATTTTATGGTATTGCATCAATGAATCGAATCACCACCATGTAGTTAAATTGGAAACAAGCCTTCTTGGATAAGGGTAAAAATCAGGAGGTCTCTGTGCAAGTTTTACATGTTAAAATAAAAAAAACCATGCAACTGGAAGTCACATAAAGTAGGCTGTAAGACTACTGTCCTGACAAAATTGTTAGGGAAGACAACCTACCTACAAGTAGCTAGAGTTAGTGACCCTGGACGGAATCTGTCTAGAGTCTAGCGGCAGCAAACGTGACACAAATGCATGCTGAATTTGGACACACTGACCTTTGAGGTGTAGAACTAGATGTGATATACTTTCTTCAAACACAAAGAACAGAGAAGAAGAAAGACAAGCTGGTATGTACAGGATCATTATGACATATTAGATGTTAACAACACTGTTCCAAAGGGTATGATTAAATGGGGAGGCTGATTCAATAAAACAAACAAAGGACCGACATCTGGAGAGGCTGATTCAGTAAAACAAACAAAGGACCCACATCTGGAGACGCTGATTCAGTAAAACAAACAAAGGACCAACATCTGGAGAAGCTGATTTGGCAAAACAAACTAAGGACCAACATCTGGAGAGGCTTATTCAGTAAAACAAACAAAGACCCACATCTAGAGAGGCTGATTCAGTAAAACAAAGGACCGACATCTGGAGAGGCTGATTCAGTAAAACAAACAAAGACCCACATCTAGAGAGGCTGATTCAGTAAAACAAAGGACCGACATCTGGAGAGGCTGATTCAGTAAAACAAACGAAGGACCCACATCTGGAGAAGCTGATTTGGCAAAACAAACAAAGGACCAACATCTGGAGAGGCTTATTCAGTAAAACAAACAAAGACCCACATCTAGAGAGGCTGATTCAGTAAAACAAAGGACCGACATCTGGAGAGGCTGATTCAGTAAAACAAACGAAGGACCCACATCTGGAGATGCTGATTCAGTAAAACAAACAAAGGACCCATACCTGGAGAGGCTGATTCAGTAAAACAAACAAAGGACCGACATCTGGAGAAGCTGATTTGGCAAAACAAACAAAGGACCCACATCTGGAGAGGCTTATTCAGTAAAACAAACAAAGACCCACATCTAGAGAGGCTGATTCAGCAAAACAAACAAAGGACCGACATGTGGAGAGGCTGATTCAGTAAAACAAACGAAGGACCCACATCTGGAGAGGCTGATTCAGCAAAACAAACAAAGGACACATCTAGAGAGGCTGATTCAGTACAACAAACAAAGGACCAACATTTGGAGAGGCTGATTCAGCAGGGATGAGCAGATGGTCTGGATGGTACTCAAAACTTACATGAAAATGCAGGTGGACATTCAGCCAGATTGCCACGGGTACCATCAGCATGGGAACTCAAGAGTTGATTACTGAAGTAGGAAATGGGTGTGTCCCAAGTGCTGTGAAGTTGATTCTTGATTTCATATTTCTGTTGATCATGTTCATTTCTAGCTGTCGGTGAACCTCCCTTGGTCATGGCTGCAGCTGCTGCTTTTGCAGTCAAACATGCAGTGGAGGCTGCTCGAGCTGAGATTGGTCAAGATACTTTCTTCCCACTCAGTGAGTATTGTATGCATCAAGAGATAGTGTATGTTGTGTTTATGCTGTCAAGCACCTTTTGACAGTTTTATTTTATTTATATGTAGTTGTCTGTAATGTGAATAACATCCTGGTGTTACCAAAACTCATAGAGGAGTAAACTATAGCCACTTTAACTTACCAAGTATCTCTGAAATCGAAGTGGGTTCACCTGATGGTGAGGGACACTGGTAATAGGGAAAGCTAATCCACATGAAAAATTCAGTTCAGTGGTACTAGAAGTAGTGTGTATGGACTATGCTTGCATTCAAAGTGAGCGAGTGTCAAACACTGTGATTTTTTTCTGTGTTGAATTTTATTAAAAAGTATTTAAAATGTTAGTTTAGTAGTTTGCCATTGCTTTGTGAATGGCTGATGCCTCATACCCTTGAAATCAATGGCTTGCAGCCTGCTTCCAACTTGGCTCTGGACTAATTTTGCACCTGCGCATCTCACTGCCCCCCTGAGCCGTAGTGCCTGTGGCATTTTTATAATTAAATGGAAATGCCTAAAATATGCATATAAAAGGAGGTTTAAAGGTTGAGGTTCAAGCTGCAGTCAGGTTTCAGAATTAATTGATTTGGCCTGTAGCAGTTTGCTACCAAGGGCTTGTGGTGTGACAGCATCATTACATCCTGTAGGCCTGAGAGCAAGGAGGAAAGTGGCCAGTCTTTTCCTCTCTTTGGCAATTGATGAAGCCAGGAGTTGAATCGACTGTCCTTATTACATCACCACAGTAGTTCTGCAGTCAGTGTGCAGCTTTGAACTATTATCTCTAATTGTTCTCATCTGTATTTAATAAATGAATCAACGTGATCATGCTCTAAACTATCTTTATGCTTTATTCTTTCTGGAACAGACACTCCAGCCACTGTCGACGCGGTACAGTCTCTTTGCTTAAACAACACCACCAACTACACATATGGAAAGTAATGTGAAAATATGAACAACAAAAACAGTTTATCTTAAATGTATTGCAAACTGAACATTAATTTCTTACATAGCAAGTTTTATGAAGAATTTTTTTTTTTAAATTTAATGTGGATTTGGCTTTTTAACATCCTGTTTTTCTGTTTTATAAATTCATACATCAGATGTTTTGTTAATAAATGAAATTTGTTACCTAGAACATAACTTTAGTCTGACAAATTAAGATATTTTATATCTACCGTGGCATGGTTACTACTATGTGAGTTTGTTACATATAAGTTTATTCTTTATGTTCTTGAGATTACAAATTAAGATGATGTTTGGCTTGGTTATCAGTAAGTTAATTTTTATCTAGAAGGTAATTATTAATTCTCTTGACCTAACAAATTAAGAAAGTTTACTTCTAATGCGCTCTGGTGTTGATTAATTGAGTTTATTTCTAATGTCCTCTAGTGTTTGTTGGTTGAATTTTTGCCAATAAGTATGGCTCAAGGGAGACTCTGCCTCATAAAAATGTTACATAAAAATATGTTAACAAAGATTTATCTTTACAAGAAAATGCTTCTGATGTTGTATTGACTATATAACCCTCATGTGCTGTGTGGTCACCAAATACATAAGTCTGGTGCTATATTCTCAACAACACGGTATGTAAATGAGCTTATATGAATTCATCTTTTTTCTCCCTTTAAATGATTCAGTGCTGAAGGATAATATATTGCCAAATGTGACCTCCCATGTGGATAGAAGGACAACATATTGCATACTAGGGTCATCATGTTATTTATTTTGTTTCATGGCGTCTTCCACAATTTCAATGCTCAATTTCAATTAATGGAAATATAATACTTGTACATTTGATTGTGTACCATGTTTGGTCCAAACTTACTTTTTATTTGGTACTGAATCAATTCATTCATTACTGGGGTATAGTCCTTCAGCCAGCTCATCTCCAGCCCTCCTATTATTTGCTATTGCCTGCATCACCCTCTGAGTCCTCCCCCAGTGTTACTCATCTCTTTCTCTATTATCTTCTCCCTGTTTTTTTTAGATTTCCCTCTATTTCTTTTGCCTTGTGGGTTCCAGAGGAAAGATTTTCTAGTATTTTTTTTTTCAATGTGTGCACTGTACATAGATAATGAACAGAATAGAACAAGCAAAACCCCGGGAAGGTAACTCGGCCAACAAATGCCTGTTGGCTAAACCGTGCAAATATCGCAGCCTTGCTGTAAACAGGCACAATGCAATTACATCAACATTCCGGATGAATGCAGAAGAAGAAAAACAAACAAAACCTACATTTTATCAAATGAAGAGTATCTTACATAATAAATCGCTGTCACTGGAGGTTAGAACAATTATTCTTGCATGTTACATAGAACCAGTTTTAATATATGACTATGAATCCTTGACAATTAGCAAACAAGTAAAGAAAATTGAATTGAGGCTGAAAAGATGTGGTTTTGTTTAGAAGAATGCTAAAACTTCATTTGACCATCAACATGAGTAATCTAAAACTTTTGAAAGAGGTTAATGAGAAAGAGACCGTTGTCATATTTTAGCCACAGTTGAGAAGAGAAACACGAACTTGTAATATCTTGACAGATTGATGGAAAGATATAGAAAGTGTGTGAGAGAAAATTCTTGACAGCCTTTTGTCATGGCACGGAAATGTCAGAAACAAATTATTACACGATGTTGGAAATCACAAAATGTGGAGAAGCACGATCACCCATGCCAGTTGGTAAGATGCATGATGATGATTCTGCCCTGGCATCAATTAATGAACCTTTTTAGTTTATTCTTCATTAGTTTAGTCGTACTCCATGCTTCTGAACCATACACCAGTAGTGATTTGTTGTTAGAGTTCAATAGTCTAAGATTAGTGCACAGTTTTAATTTTTTTTTGAATTCCACAAATTTCTTAGTGATATGAAGGCTCCTCTTGATTTTTGTATTCTTATTTTAATATATCTGTCTGCTTATTTGACTTACTTTACTATATTTGTATGTGAGATACATACAACTTATTTGACTTACTTTACTATATTTATATATGAGATACATACAGCTTAGCTGACTTACTTTACTATATTTGTATACAAGATACATACAGCTTAGTTGACTTACTTTACTATATTTGTATACAAGATACATACAGCTTAGCTGACTTACTTTACTAAATTTATATTTCGAACACATACAGCTTATTTGACTTACGTTACTATATTTGTATATGAGACACATACAGCTTATTTGACCTACTTTACCATAGAGGATTGACTTCATTGCACCAGGTTTATCCCATATGGCTCAGTCTTTTTCTGCAGGGTAGCCTGCTGAAAGTGTCGCACAGAGCACGAACTCCATAGCTCTAGCAACAACCCTGGGAGTTTCCGAGAAAATATGTGAGACACATACAAACCTGAATATCATACTTTCCTCTACATCCTAGGATAGGAGAGAAGTGGTTAAGAAGTCTGAAGGGATCATCCCAGATGTACATTTTTTCCAGCAATATAAACCTTGTTATATTATAATCAGAAATGTTTTTTTTTATGTGTTCCTTTGCTTATCAGTTTATTATTTACCTGATTAAGCTTTACAGTATTTGTTATTGTGTGTGTATATACATTAATATGATTGTAATCAGGTTATTAAATGTTTTGCACAAAATACGGTGATACCCTATATACATGGACAGATTTTTTACAAATGTAATCATTTCTTCTTTTATACATTACTGGTAATTGTTTTTATATAACTTTCTATTTTACCTACATCAGTGTTACGGCTAGACAATTATTGGTGTGCATCTCAAATGTATGGTCTAAGCCAATGGTTTCTACATTGGTACAGCACACCACACCGGTACAATGCACCACACTGGTACAGCAAACAACATTGGTACAACACACCACACTGCTACAGCACACTACATTGGTAAAGCACACCACACTGTTACACCACATTACATTGGTAAAGCACACACACTGTTACACCACATTACATTGGTAAAGCACACTGCTACAGCACACCACACTGTTACTGCACACTACATTGGTACAGCACACTACATTGGTAAAGCACACCACACTGCTACAGCACACCACACTGCTACACCACACTACATTGGTACAGCACACTGCTACAGCACACCACACTGTTACTGCACACTACATTGGTACAGCACACTACATTGGTAAAGCACACCACACTGCTACAGCACACCACACTGCTACAGCACACTACATTGGTACAACACACCACATGGGTACAGCACACTACATTGGTAAAGCACACCACACTGCTACAGCACACCACACTGCTACAGCACACTACATTGGTAAAGCACACCACACTGTTACACCACATTACATTGGTAAAGCACACCACACTGTTACAGCACACCACACTGTTACAGCACATTACATTGGTACAGTACACTGCTACAGCACACCACACTGTTACTGCACACTACATTGGTACAGCACACCACACTGCTATAGCAAACCACACTGCTACAGCACATCACACTGCTACAGCACACTACATTGGTACAGCACACTGCTACAGCACACCACACTGCTACAGCACATCACACTGCTACAGCACACCACACTGTTACAGCACACCACACTGTTACTGCACACTACACTGGTACAGCACACCACACTGCTATAGCAAACCACACTGCTACAGCACACCACACTGTTACAGCACATCACACTGCTACAGCACACTACATTGGTACAGCACACTGCTACAGCACACCACACTGCTACAGCACATCACACTGCTACAGCACACCACACTGTTACAGCACACTGTTACAGCACACTGCTACAGCACACCACACTGTTACAGCACACTGTTACAGCACACTACATTGGTACAGCACACTGCTACAGCACACCACACTGCTACAGCACACTGCTACAGCACATCACACTGCTACAGCACATCACATTGGTACAGCACATCACACTGCTACAGCACATTACATTGGCACATCACACTGCTACAGCACACCACACTGCTACAGCACATTACATTGGCACACCACACTGCTACAGCACATTACATTGGCACACCACACTGCTACAGCACACCACACTGCTACAGCACATTACATTGGCACATCACACTGCTACAGCACACCACACTGCTACAGCACATTACATTGGCACACCACACTGCTACAGCACACCACACTGCTACAGCACATTACATTGGCACATCACACTGCTACAGCACATTACATTGGCACATCACACTGCTACAGCACATTACATTGGCACACCACACTGCTACAGCACATCACATTGGTACAGCACACCACACTGCTACAGCACATTACATTGGTAAAGCACACCACACTGCTACAGCACATCACATTGGTACAGCACACCACACTGCTACAGCACACCACACTGCTACAGCACACCACACTGGTACAGCACATCACACTGGTACAGCACACCACACTGCTACAGCACATCACACTGCTACAGCACACCACACTGGTACAGCACATCACACTGGTACAGCACACCACACTGCTACAGCACACCACACTGGTACAGCACATCACACTGGTACAGCACACCACACTGCTACAGCACACCACACTAGTACAGCACACTACATTATTACAACATGATTTAGTCCACAATTATTTTTTTTTCCCGCGTTTCCATCCTGTTTCAGGATATTGCGGTCAACACCAGCATCTTTCACCTGTATGTTGATTCCTAGGCTAGATTACGCTCATCAGCACGCCACGACTTTCTGAGCGACCGGCTCCATACTCTCATAAGTCACTGGGGCGACTTGAACCACTTCTAATTCTCGTGCGCTCACGTCAACTACGAGAGTATTCGGAATTAACGGAGAAAGCTGCTAACCTCTCGGCCAGGGAGCCGTCACAATTATTTATATTTTATTTTAATTTAAACATTTAATGTCAAGTCTACTCTTTTCTGTTTATTGCAGTTCATTATCAGTATATAGGCCAGCTTGATTTAAGTGTTATGAGCTAGTAAATTGACTTGATGTGTGACAAAATGTTTGCTATGTTACAGAGTAAAGAACAATGTAAACGATGATGTTACTGAAGATGTATTTTCTTCATATTTACATATTTAAAATACTCTATTCTTTGGTTTCTTTTTTACCTGCCCTGTATCCTAATTACATCATTTATTTTTGCAATTGTTTATCTGTTTTATCATAGTGATTACATTATTGATTACTCAGATTATATTACATTCAACATATTTATGGCCAGACAGTTACTTTTCTATTTGATGTAGTGTAAATGAAACCGCCTTATGTGTCACACTATATAGAAGTCTGCATGATCTACAGAAGAGTTGAGTTGAGATCAGAACTCACATCACAGCGCTTGGGGCATTTCCATGCATGTTCCATCCTCGTCTTCAACAGCCAGCAAAGAGCCCCAGTACTAATGGTACCAGTGGAAATCTGATTATGTGTCCATCTGGCGATCTGCAGATGACAATGCAGGAAACAAAATTGCAGTGATGGGCTGATTGAAAGCAAAGGAAAATAAGAAAAAGAAGATTCCATGTTGTATAGATAAAAGCCCTGCCTTCCTTGGGGCTAGAACCTCTGTCCTATGGTGGGAGAAACTGATATCCTAGGACTGAGAAACCAGCTGAAACATCAAATTGTGACAAATGTAATTTAATAAGTCAAGCACAAAATCAGTGAAAATGATTGTAAGCATTGTTTTTCATTGGTAGAAATGGGTATTGCAGGAATAAGCAAATTAGGACAAAGTTTTGATTTCTGTTTAATTTAAAAATTGTAGCCATTAATTACAATTAACTCTTTCAGTCCTATGCAATACATGATATGTGATTGGCTCTTCCCTTTGTATCCCAGCCATTATGTAATGTGTTTTCTGACTTTGTTACATTTTAAGTGACTAATTTAGTTTTTGAAAGTTAACATTACTGAAATTTGTTTACTTTGATTCTTATGTTAACTTCTGATTTCATAACATGTATTACTATGGTAGCAATAATGGTTTAATGGCGAGAGTAGATTCAATACCCATCAGTGGCAGAATTATTTTTTCCTATCGGTATGATTCTCTTACATACAATGGGTGCCATGTAATTTTCTGGAAATTGGTAAGGAAAAGAACTGGTCACCTCACATGCTGTTGACCTAGAATATGTAGATTATACTTTACATCCCTACAGCAATTTCTGCCAATAGATTTATTTTGTTATTGTTAATATTATTATTAAGTGAAGGGTCAGGACTGGATCAACAAAGGGCTTTACGGACTGCAGCTATGAAGCCTCCACAGATTGAGTAAGTATATAAATGACATGTATCATGGTTGTGATGTCATACCAACTTTAGTGCTGAGGAATGAGACTGACCACACAGCACCTTTAGCCTAAGGTCTGCAAAGCCTTAATCTGGTTGTGTTTATATCCATTTATATTTAGCATATAACTATAAACACAGTCTATTATTCAGTTATTTAATAAATTATATATGTTTATGCTGTATTATTATATGAGTATTGGAATATAAGGAAGTCACCATGTAATTTATAGAAAGGGATCACCATGTAATTTATAGACTAGGATCATCATGTAATTATAGTCTGGGATCATGTCGTGTATAGACTGGGATCACCATGTAGTGTATAGACTGGGATCACCATGTAATGTAAAGACCAGGATCACCATGTAATGTATAGACTGGGATCACCATGTAATGTATAGACTGGGATCACCATGTAATGTATAGACTGGGATCACCATGTAATGTATAGACTGGGATCACCATGTAATGTATAGTCTGGGATCACCATGTAATGTATAGGCTGTGATCACCATGTAATGTATAGACTGGGATCACCATGTAATGTAAAGACCGGGGATCACCATGTAATGTATAGACTGGGATCGCCATGTAATGTATAGACTGGGATCACCATGTAGTGTATAGACTGAGATCACCATGTAATGTATAGACTGGGATCACCATGTAATGTATAGACTGGGATCACCATGTAATGTATAGACTGGGATCACCATGTAATGTAAAGACTGGGATCACCATGTAATGTATAGACTGGGATCACCATGTAATGTATAGACTGGGATCACCATGTAATGTATAGACTGGGATCACCATGTAATGTATAGACTGGGATCACCATGTAATGTATAGTCTGGGATCACCATGTAATGTATAGGCTGGGATCACCATGTAATGTATAGGCTGGGATCACCATGTAATGTATAGACTGGGATCACCATGTAATGTAAAGACCAGGATCACCATGTAATGTATAGACTGGGATCACCATGTAATGTATAGACTGGGATCACCATGTAATGTATAGACTGGGATCACCATGTAATGTATAGACTGGGATCACCATGTAATGTAAAGACTGGGATCACCGTGTAATGTATAGACTGGGATCACCATGTAATGTATAGACTGGGATCACCATGTAATGTATAGACTGGGATCACCATGTAATGTATAGACTGGGATCACCATGTAATGTATAGACTGGGATCACCGTGTAATGTATAGACTGGAACTTTTAATTTCACCTGCAACGATCTTTAGACTCAGGACACTACAAACTCAACAGTCACATGTGCACAAAGCCTCATGTGTGGATGCACAAGGCTCTCCTCCCCTAGCGAGGGGGTGGCTTTGGGAGCAGACATTTCTCGCAAGTATGGGATAAACACGGAAAAATGCAAGGACAACGCAAAGATTGAAAACACCAGGGGAGAGATACCCCGAAGTTATGACCCAGGCAGAGAGTTCAAGAAGGTAAACGCCAAAGCATTCTGGGAAGGGGGACCTCTTCTGATGATCAGAAGTTTCCTGCCATGCTTGCTCGATGGTGGAGCTTTTATCACTAAGGAACATGTCAGCGCTTTTTGCAAAGATGTGGTGCCTATAAATATGTTTTGTGTTATCATCATATAAATTGTCAATGTTTCTTCAGTTATTTTAAACACAGAAGCCACAAACAATATATTGCACTATTTATTGCCTGGCATATTTTATGGCATCTTGTCAGGTGCAAAGTGCAGAGGTATATATCAAAAGAAGTGAATACATTAATAATACTTCTTAAGGTGGAACATCATCATTGGCACCTTGCCGTTTTGATAGATGATAGTTTGTTACATTGTGCTTCAAAAAGGCATAATAACTACAACCCATGGTGGTAGCGAATGTGACTGATAAGGCCAATTCGTGCTATAAATGTTCATCCACAGTGGATGCATGTGAACACATGGTCATTTCCACCATCATTCACCATCTTACATCTCGCACACTCGGTGTGTGACTTATCTGCAATCATTTTCTCCTTTGTCTTTATTCCATTTCTAATATTTGCCCTCCATGCAACACATTCAGTGGCGACTTGCTCCCAATGTACATTATCAATGCCTGTATCAATCATGTCCCGCTTACACACATCCTTAAATCGTAATCGAGGCCGACCCTGAGATCTCTTACCCATCTGTAGTTCACCAAAAACGATGTCCTTTGGTATTCTACCATCATCCATCCTCCTAACGTGTCCTATCCATATAAGTCTACGAAGACTGAGCATGAAACAAACGATCACACAAACTGATCTTTCCAATTCTTCAATATTTGTGATTTTGTCTTGCCACTTAATATTAAGTATTCTTCGGAGATACCGCATATGAAAGCTGTTAAAACACATAGTCACCGTATTGTTCGAATGTGGAACATATGTTATCCCCCATGGTAATTTCAAATTTAACACAAATTCTGTCTGTTTGCACAAAACTGGCTGGAACTGCCTAATTGCTAATGCATCACTATATTTGAGCAACCGTTTATTGTTGGTTGAATACAGTATACGAAGAGGTTTTTTTTTGGGGGGGGGGGGGGGGGGGGGGTTCACACTATGCCCATATTTTATGAGGTGTTGAGAAATCAATGAGGATTGTGTTTTGTAGCACAGGAATTCCTGAAGACTGATTAACTGTCTTTTCCACCCACACTGGTATATGTTCAGCTAATCAATTTGTTAATAATTGTTTCGTTCTATCTGTTTAAGTTATTTGACACTCACACTGGTTTGATTTGGTGTACGGAGACAATGATTATTTTATAGATGGAGTAGATATCAGGGTGGTTTTATATCTGTACACTGGTTCTGCAACAAAGAATGTTTGGCTTACTGCTGTTTATTATGCTCATCATCATCACATCCCCTGAAAAGTGTCTTAAACATTCGTGTCTCTCAACAGGTGTTAGTCTTTGGTATTCTAGATCATTTCTTCTGATGATATTCCTCCATGCCATCATTTTAGACCATCAAGCATTATTTCTCTCTGCCCACCTCTTCTACCGCTGGTCTTTATGGTCATCACAGTGTCCTCAAATGCCTCTGTTCTTATTATATGATCAGAGAAAACCATCTCTTTCTGACAGTTGTGTAATATATTCTGCTTTCATTAGCCTCTGCCAGGCATTAGTTGTTAGTTACTCTGGCTATCAAGGTATTACAACAACATCTCAGAAATCACATCTCCGCGACCTCCATGCTCTTCCTAATTTCTTTGTGTACATTGCAAGATTCACTGTATACAGCAGAATAGGTTTGGTACATATGACAGAGACATTTCAAAAGACTATTATGGAGGAACAGGACAAGCCACTGAATGATGATGGTGAGGAGGAGGAGGAGGATGATAATGATGATGAAGCTACTACTTGTGAAGTTCTTTAATGAAGACTGCAGAAAGCAATGGCAAACTAATGATTGTAAATTTGTCTAGAAAATTAACATGAGGTTGATCACCATGTCTTGCAAAGGGCACACAACATTTATTTTTTAAAACCATTTTGCAAATACTTACATGTGTCATAGGTCAAGATTATTATAACAAAATTATCATTTGCACTATAGATCACCCTTGGGAGATGTATATGTATGTTGGATTCACATTGCTGTTATTTGTTACAAAAACATTTAATAAAGCATCTAATTTTCGTTTGCGTGCTGTGTTTTTCAAAGTCTTATTATCTGTTATGGCTTTTCTTCTCTTTCTTCTTCTTCCTTTTCTACCTCTTCTACCTCCTCTTGCTCCTATTTCTTCTTCTCCTCTTCTTTCTTCTAGTTTGTCTTTTTCTTGTCATTTGCTGTTGTTTTAGTAATGCCTACAGAAGACTGGCAATCAGAGGATATAGAGAAGCATGATCACTCACATCAATGGAAGGCACGTGATGATTAATGATGAAGAATTAACATCACTGTACTCAGAACAAGATGATAAGCGCTCAGTATTTTCCAGCAGACATCAAGAAAGGATGTAGATGATGATTATTCCTATGTTACATTGGTTAGCTACACATCGGAACCATCCTCACTTGCGTTCATTACAACACAGTCAAGCCATATTCTATTTCCCACATTAACAGCTACTATTTAGAATATTCATCAAGACATGTACCAAGAAGTCATTTATTGCCAGCAGTTTATCCCCTCTACCCAACTGTAATGTCCCAGTGATAGGTGCATCTGAAGCTACCAATCATATCAGTTATCTCGTGTGTGTATGCACATAGGTATGAAAGTACTCATATTTAAGTAGGTGTTTAGGTAGATATGTCAGTCTGTCTGTATGTGTGTATGTCTGTATATGTACACAAATGTGGTATATAAAGGGAGTTTAAAGGTCAGGGGATTGACTTCAGTGTTGAGAAATCGACGATGACGACGTTTTATAACTGTTCAACTGAACAGGGATTCCTGAACACTGATTAACTCTCTTTTCTACCCATGCTGGTATATGTTCGGCTACTTGATTAGCTAATTTCTGCTCTACATATGTAAGTTATGAAAGTATTAGAAGTTAGGAATCACCATTGGGGGACATAACATTAGATATGCGGACGATACAGTACTGATTGCAGACAATGAGCAGTATCTGCATCATTTAATAGATGCGGTTGTTGCACACAGTGAACAACTAGGGTTAGAATTAAATTGTAAGTAGGCACAGATTATGGTCGTCACTAGGAAGAAGGAAATACCACAGTGTAATATACAAACAAATGGGAATATTCTTAAACAAGTGAATCTGTACAATTATCTCAGAACAGTCATAACATCTGATGGGAGATGCCTTGAAGAGATTATAACAAGAATCGTGATGGCAAACGTAGCCTTTTGCAAGATGGAAAACATACTGACCAATAACAAGATGTCATTTGCAACGAGAAAAAGAGTGTTGAAGTGCTACATAGAGCCTGTACTTTTGTTGAGTTGAGTTGAGCTAATAACCGTCATCACTGCACTCAGGACATTTCCATACGCGCTCATTCCCCTCATTCAACAGCCAGCAAAGAGTCACGCTACTAATCGTCCCCACCACTATCTGATTGAAAGTTCTAGTCTTCCCTCTCTGTTCTGAGATTCTTCCAGAACCCCTGTCGATCGCCCGCAATATCATCCTTTCCACATGCGGATTCTCCACCTGGTCCCACAGTCGCACGATCACCTCTCCCTTATCCATAGGTAATCTACCACAAAGATGTGCATTTCCTGCCAACCTATCAGCCTGTTAATTTCCCCGCACTCCGGCATGGCCAAGGCAAAATAATCCATATAATTCTCACAATCTGTGATCTTTGAAGCGAGGTGAGCTATTTCACATGAAACATTCCTTTCTACCCCTCTCTAAGCATACTCCTTAAGTCTGTAATGAATGCAGTGTGTGTTGCAGTGGTCTCCTCTAACCAACGGAATGCCACTTTTACTGCTTTCACCTCCATTCTCAAGTTGAAGGTCCTAGTCTCATATGTCAGACTCTCCTTTTTTCAAGAATTGTCCATTAACCTTCGCAATGAAACCCCAACCACTAGTGCCACTACCTCTGTTTCTCACCATTGACCCATCGGTGTAGATTACTATGTCACCTTGATATGTGTTACTCTGGATCAGTTGTTGCACCTCAAACTGTACTTTTGTATGGATGTGAAGTGTGGATAGTGAGCAGACAAGCTGAAAAACATCTGATGGATGTGGAAATGTGGTTTCTAAGGAAAATACAAAGAATACCATGGACAGACAAACACCAATGACTAAGTCGTACAAGAAGCAAATGAAAACCGTAAACTGATTAGAGAAATTAGACGTAGACATTCACAATTTTTTGGTCACGTTATGAGAAGAAATAATTTGAGAACTTGGTGACAACTGGCGAGATTGAGGGGAAAAGAACAAGGGGAAGGCAGAGAAGTAAACACACGAAGTATGATCGAGACAAGAACACAGAGTGATCCGCGACTCTGGTGATCGTGTGAGATGACGAAACATGACCGCCTATTTTATCGGCATGGCACATGTTGATGATGACTGGTACCATTAGCATCGGGACTGTTCGTTGGCTACTGAAGAAAGCGACATGGTTGAGATGTTCAGAGTGCAATGATGTTGATTTGTGTACATCTGGAGGATAAACAGCACACACGTGTCGTGATTGCAGGGGGCAGGGGACTCACAACGTGTGCTGAGCAAGGTGAAGACAGGTATGCTTTGGGCAGGCTTCCTTCTATTCAACAATCAAAATTAAAGAGCATCTGTTGAATGTTTCCTCATGGCATGCTGGGGTAGTGGGAAACGAAGCAGGCTGGACAGATTGGTTAGATCTGCAGCACTTGGTGTTTCATGGCATGCTGGGGTAGTGGGAAACGAACAGGCGGACAGATTGGTTAGATCTGCAGCACTTGGTGTTTCATGGCATGATGGGGTAGTGGGAAACGAACAGGCGGGCAGATTGGTTAGATCTGCAGCACTTGGTGTTTCATGGCATGCTGGGGTAGTGGGAAACGAACAGGCGGACAGATTGGTTAGATCTGCAGCACTTGGTGTTTCATGGCATGATGGGGTAGTGGGAAACGAACAGGCTGGCAGATTGGTTAGATCTGCAGCACTTGGTGTTTCATGGCATGCTGGGGTAGTGGGAAACGAACAGGCCGGCAGATTGGTTAGATCTGCAGCACTTGGTGTTTCATGGCATGATGGGGTAGTGGGAAACGAACAGGCCGGCAGATTGGTTAGATCTGCAGCACTTGGTGTTTCATGGCATGCTGGGGTAGTGGGAAACGAACAGGCGGGCAGATTGGTTAGATCTGCAGCACTTGGTGTTTCATGGCATGATGGGGTAGTGGGAAACGAACAGGCCGGCAGATTGGTTAGATCTGCAGCACTTGGTGTTTCATGGCATGATGGGGTAGTGGGAAACGAGCAGGCTGGCAGATTGGTTAGATCTGCAGCACTTGGTGTTTCATGGCATGATGGGGTAGTGGGAAACGAGCAGGCTGGCAGATTGGTTAGATCTGCAGCACTTGGTGTTTCATGGCATGCTGGGGTAGTGGGAAACGAACAGGCCGGCAGATTGGTTAGATCTGCAGCACTTGGTGTTTCATGGCATGATGGGGTAGTGGGAAACGAGCAGGCTGGCAGATTGGTTAGATCTGCAGCACTTGGTGTTTCATGGCATGATGGGGTAGTGGGAAACGAGCAGGCTGGCAGATTGGTTAGATCTGCAGCACTTGGTGTTTCATGGCATGCTGGGGTAGTGGGAAACGAACAGGCGGGCAGATTGGTTAGATCTGCAGCACTTGGTGTTTCATGGCATGCTGGGGTAGTGGGAAACGAACAGGCGGGCAGATTGGTTAGATCTGCAGCACTTGGTGTTTCATGGCATGCTGGGGTAGTGGGAAACGAACAGGCGGACAGATTGGTTAGATCTGCAGCACTTGGTGTTTCATGGCATGATGGGGTAGTGGGAAACGAGCAGGCCGGCAGATTGGTTAGATCTGCAGCACTTGGTGTTTCATGGCATGATGGGGTAGTGGGAAACGAGCAGGCTGGCAGATTGGTTAGATCTGCAGCACTTGGTGTTTCATGGCATGATGGGGGTAGTGGGAAACGAGCAGGCTGGCAGATTGGTTAGATCTGCAGCACTTGGTGTTTCATGGCATGATGGGGTAGTGGGAAACGAGCAGGCTGGCAGATTGGTTAGATCTGCAGCACTTGGTGTTTCATGGCATGATGGGGTAGTGGGAATATGGGGTAGTGGGAAACGAGCAGGCTGGCAGATTGGTTAGATCTGCAGCACTTGGTGGAGTATTAGTTTATGATACGGCAGATGTAGTCGGGGATCTTTGGAATCGTGTGTATAGTGCAGAAGGACCGGTACATCATCATGGTTTAGAGGCAATGGTGCTGCAAAGAGTGACCAGAAGATCTGGTTAACACTCAACACTCCGAGGAAAGGCAAACAAACACATACTGCTACTGGTACCATTAGTATTGGGACGAGGGAGTCGTGTGGCGAAGTGGTCAAGCCGTTTGACTCGGGCTACGAAGGTTGTGGGTTCGATTCTGGGTCGTGTCCTTCGGTTCACGAGTGAAATTTCTCGGAGACTCCCGTGGGTCGTCGTTAGAGCTACGGAGTTCGTGCTATGTGCGACGCTTTCAGCGCTGTGGAAAGAGGCCGAGCCATATGGGATAAAAACCCGATGCAATGAAGTAGACCCTGTCGACTTTTAAGCGACTTTTTTTTTTAATACTGGGACTCTTTACAGGCTGTTGCAGATGAGGACGGAGCACTTATAGGAATGCCCCGAGTGCTGTGATGTCGGTTATTGGCTCAACTTAGCTTAGCTTTTTACATCATATTATTTCATTTCATATTGTTTAGAACTGTGTCGTCCATGAACCTCTACTTCTATAGGTGCCAATCAATAACTGTTAATTTATCAGCATCATTATCAACATCACCATCATAATCATCATCATCATCAAGTGCCCCGCCGGCTCGCATAGGTGTTCATGTCTCTCCACAGATCTCGGTCTTTGATATTCTGGATCAACTCTTCTTATGATATTCCTTCATGTCACCGTCTCAGTCTATCCAGCATCATTTCTCTGGGTCTGCCTCTGCCTCTCTTCCCCTCGATCTTTCCAGTTGTCACGATGTTCTCCAATGCCTCTCTTCTCATCACATGACCAAAGAAAGCTCTTTCTTATTGTTGTATATACTGTTCTAGTTTCATTAGCCTCTTTCTGGCAATCGTTGTTAGTTTTACTCTAACAGGTCAACGAATTCGCAACATTCGTCTCGGGAACCACATCTCTGTTGCTTCCAAGTTGTCCCAAGTATCATGTTGAATGGGTGTCCTCTTGGTCGAGAGAGTAAATTGAAGAATTTGGGTATCACCTTTGACAGGTGTTTGTCTTTTAAGGATCATGTGGAGGCTTTGGTGGTGAAGGCTGGTAGGGGACTTAATGCATTGAGGGCTATGGCAGCAACCGGGGTAGATCAGAGGATGCTGTACAGGCTCTTTCAGCAGTTAATAATTTCTGTCATTGAGTATGATTTGGGGCTGCTGACAGTATCAAAGAGCCAGCTTGAAAGGTTGGAGCGCATACAGAATGCTGCCATGCGGTTAGTCCTGGGGTGCACACAGGACACACCAATTATATGCATGAGGCAAATCCTGGCACTACCAACAATGACGGACAGGCATAGGGTCTTTCAGGCCAAATGGTACCTGAGAGTGGCCGCAGACAGGGATCACCTGCTGCATGCAGTAATGGATATGGTCAAGGGTCATAGACTAAGACGAGGCAGGTCCTGGATGGCACAGGCGGAACTTTCTATATGTCAGGTGTGCGATCTAGAGACCATCAATCGTGAAAGAGAGTTGGTTGAAGGTCCGGAAGACATCACGGACTGGCACAATGTCATAATAACACTGTGTCGTGAATGCAGAGATTGGGCAGCGGGACGCACTGAGTTTGAAGTGCAACAGCTGATCCAGAGCAACACACATCAAGGTGACATAGTCATCTACACCGATGGGTCAGTGGTGAGAAACAGCGTAGTGGCTGGGGCTTTATTGCAAAGGCTAATGGTCGAGTCTTGAAAAAGGAGAGTCTGGCACATGAGACAACGACCTCCAGCATGAGAATGGAGGTGGGGGGAAGTAACAGCGGCATTCCGGTGGCTAGAGGAGACCACTGCAACACACGTTGTATTCATTACGGATTCAAAGAGTATGCTTAGTAAGGTGGAGAAAGGAATGTTTCGTGTGGAATGGCTCTCGTCGCTTCAGGGGTCACAGATTGTGAGAGTTGTATGGATATTTTGCCCTGGCCATGCGGGGGTACGGGAGAATGAACAGGCTGATAGGCTAGCAGGGAATGCACCTCTTCGTGGTTGTTTGCCTATCCTACGGACAATGGGTAGGTGGTCATGCGCTTGTGGGACCAGGTGGAGAAGGCGGAGGAACAGATTGAGAACCCTTATGTGAAAAGAATGAGATTGCGGGGGATCGGCAGGGGCTCTGGAAGAATCTCAAAACTGAGAGGGAAGACCATGAGAATTTTTAATCAGATAGCGGTGGGAACGATTAGTAGTATGACTCTTCGCTGGCTGTTGAACGAGGGGGCGGAGCACGTATGGGAATGTCCTGAGTACAGTGATGTCGGTTCTTAACTCAACTCAACTCCTAATTTGTTATTTACATTCCAAGATTCACTTCCAGCAAAACAAGTTCTATATACCATGTCAGCAATCTCGTTAATTTATACCTCGAGCTAATTAGGTGGTCTCATGCTTTCCCCAAACAAATGATATTTTCCGATGTGTCCAGAAATATTGGGAATTATGTGGAAAATACCCGTACCAATCTGTGTGTAATAATAGAATGAAACCGTAACTATCTACTTCTCGTGTTTGGGTGACTCAGTGAATCCGTAAACACGGTGTTTCCCAAACACACAACCGACAAAAGAACCAATGAAAGTAGGTTACGTCTGATGCAACGTGACTATAAATAATCATGCTTATTTATGCGCATTTATTTTGTGTTAATTCTTTTGTTCTATATTTCATACTTTTGTTTAATTTGATGACATCAAGTAAAAACCTACTTTGAAGTTGAAATATAGTATTGACAGATAATAAGCAAGTTTATATAAGTTGATTAACGCAGATTGGCAATGCACTGGGTTACATTTCTATTTATACGTCCGCATACGTCATTAAGTGGGTCCGTTTATTTTTAGAATATTCTACAACATAAAATGGAGGCAAGTTATTCGAGTTCAGTTCATTTCAAGAAAGTAAATTGATTGAGAATAAAGTGTTTACCGTTATGGAGTTGACGTATACTACTAGATATGAACATTGTGATAAAACCATACCCGAGAGAAATACATTTACACGGTTTTTCCTGAATCGCTCATCTTGTTACTCTTTTGTCCGTTGGAAGAGAGTCAAGGAACGGCCAAGACCAACGACCGCCATTTGAGTGCGTCCGTCTTATATTTGTGTAGGTACAAAGTGCTGTTGTAGACAGCAAGCAACGAACATCATATAATCCTTTTCGTTTTCAGAAAGTGTAAATTATTAAAGGACATACTACAATAACTAGAAGCAGTTGTATCATTTAGTTCGCTTCTACTGTTATTTCTAGAGATTTATTAACGTCGTGTGAAAAACTCTCATTTCTTACGTCATCTACATCATTGACCCAGGCTGTCAAGGTACAACAAACGCTTGATTTAGCAGGCGATATATTTCCACACAGAGATATTGCTGGAGGAGACCCGTCATTTGCCTACAGATCGAACCACTCTACATACGTAAATATGGCATGTCTTAAAGCATTAACACACAGCACTAGCCATCCATATGGGAAGGCCCATTCATTTTCAGAAGATACCTCTTCACCTCAGATGAGACAAATGCACTTTAATTTAATTGGAAAATCCCATAGTTTACCCTTCGATTTTCATCAAAGAAAATTGGATACTGTTTCTTTACTCCCGCTTTTGAAGCCAACTAAAAGCAACAGGGATCTATTTGGTTGTGAAAGTTGTCATCCGACTGAAGACTTTGACAATATGTTTCACAATTTGAACAACTGTGTAAACAAAATGCACACAAAAATGATGCCCATTGTCAAAGAGAGTAATAGTTTCATCCTCTCAGCTTTTACTGCTCCAGCTGTTCATGAAAGGTCCAGCTCTGCCCAGCAAGATTTGTTGGTCAAGACTGCTGCTCAAGCTGTTATTGAGAGGTCCAGCAGTGCCCAGCAAAGTTTGTTGGTCAAGACTGCTACTCCCCAGCCTGTGAATTCCTCTGTCTTAGAAAATAGCAGCCTGGCAGTGGCTACAATAGATAATACATGTAACTGTTCAGTCTTAACGGAAACAATGCAGAATAATGTTACAGAAACATCTACAGCATCAACATCTACTGGAGAAAGTTATCTTACATGCGGTTCAAATTCAAATGTTTCTGTGGAAAGCAGTCAGCCAATAGGAATGTCTTCATGTTATGAATGTTTGTCAAACTTGTCAGTTGACAATTGTTGCTTGCATGAAAGCAATGACAGCAGTTCTAACACACAGACCTGTAAGTTAGTCATTGAGTCCAAACCCACAGTGGGTGAGAATACATCCCAGCCTGCCTTACAACCCATATTAAATCTGACATCAGTTTTGTCAACACCTAGAAAAACCGTCAAGAAAGGACGTCCTTCCTCCAGAAAGCAAAAGAAACGTCAAAGAGAAAAACGAAAACATACATTACAACCCTTGCAAACGAAAGAAATTCATGACTCCACTCAGACTGGATGTGATACAGAGCAAAAGCTTCAATCCCAAAGCATGGAATTGGTGTGCGATCAGAGAAATAAATTAGATTCTTCCACAGTATCACCTTGTAATCCTAAATTTGAAACTGCCCATGAAACTTTCAACTCATCATGCACAATGACACGTTTATTTGGTAGACTGATATCATGTTCAGATGATGAGAATTGTTTTGAAGATGATGATGAACATGACAATGAAAATGGCTCTGTAAGCAAACATAAAGAAGTGCCTTCTCCGCTGATCAAAGGTTTTGGTTTCAGCTGTTCTCTAGATTTAGATGCCATCTTTAAGAAAACCATTCCTCAAAGTCTTTTCAATGCAAGGAAAACAACAGTTGAAGAGAAAAAAACAGATTATGCACTTTGTAATGACAATGGTTTCCAAAAGAATTTCTGCCAAAGTTCATCAGAGCATGACAGTTTTGACAAAGGGAGCACAACTTCTGCTGTGCCTGTTTTTAAGGGTACTGATTCTTGTTTCTTCACCCCAGCTCTATCATTAGACAATTTGTTCTGCAAGAAACCTACTTCTTGCAGTCAGGCAGCAGCAGATCTGCAAGAGACAGCATTTGATATGCTTGATGATTTTTCTTCAGATGAAAATGTTGACCTTCTGCCTAGTAGTCATGGCCCAGACTCTGAGTCTCTCAAGAAAATTAATACCTTATGGAATGAAAACTATCCTACTGCCGGTTTCCGAAGTTGTTCCTCTGTCTCAACAGATGAAATACAACACCCAACGATTAAGGTTTGTATAAATAGTAACTTTCATTACCATAGTTTCCAAGAACAGGTGTATTATTAGTTACGATGTCTAATTTTACATACTATTATCTAGTCTTCTTTATTTCACATGTCCTGTACAGAAGACCAAGCTGTTATACATATATGTTTCTATTTTTTCTATGTCTACGTCTAACATTGTTGCTTAATTATTTTGGCCACACCTGGACCAACCAGCACTGGCACAGACTCATGTGTCATGGAGACATCTGCTGAAATATTCCTTTAACTTCATTCTTGGTCCATCACTATAACCACTTCCCTGCCCTTCTCAGCCTTGTTTTTTATTGTGCAAACAATTCTTCTCCCAATAAACTGACACCTGGTGTGTTCACGGGATCGTTTTCACTGCCGCCCTCTACACGGCTGCACATCCTTACACTGCTGGCTATATAAGCTGATCCCCGTCACCAATCGCCGCTGTTCTGCTGTGTCACATTCTGAGATAATTTGCACACATTTTCCTCATCTCATTCTGCTTATTTTTCTTTAATATAGTCACTGTAGTATCATCTCTTTGATTTATATGATTATTTATGTTTATAAAGACATGTCACCACACCATCCTTGCTTTTCATAATTGTACTTTATAAAGTTGCCCTATACTTCATGTTTTCATATCATTTACATTTCCACAGCTTTATCACAGTTCATTTTATTCATATCATAATCATTGTCATGATATACTATAGTCTGTTTACTTTTGTCTGCCCCAATATAAAATTCCATATCTCGGTAACCAACTGAGGGGAAATGATGAGATAGTTAGTCGAGGTTCCAACTTCACGGCAACGGGTTGTCCCCATTATGCTCCATTCCTGTGCCAGTGAATATCACACAAAATGCTCCCCACTGTCCAATGTGAAAAGTGGAATAGACAGGAGTCTCTGCAAGCCAACAGCCTGCACAGGTACACTGTGCATAATGCCGCCGCCAGAATGCCAACACAAAATTCATCCACGAAAACCACAGTTCATCGTCGATGGACTCGGCAGTCCCCAGAAAGACCTCATTGACCTGGGTTTTCTCACATGGCTCGGTCTTTTACCGCAGGGCGACCCGCTGGGGGTGGGGATAATTATAAGACGGCAGGAAAAATTTCATAACGATGCAACATACAGTTTTCAAAATAATTGATCGTGAATGAAGGCATTCATTTCTGGACAGACTACAGCTTTTTCTTTCTCAAGATATCTTCATTATTTATCCGTTCTATGTATTTTCATCATTCTTCTATAAAATCACTGATCCACATAATTCCTCAGATTTCTTATATAAACTACACAATTAGTAGATTAAAAGAGAGCACTGGAAATGCCTTTGTTAACATAATTCCATGTGCATCTCAGATACACAATGTTTAATAATAAAAATAATCTCAATGTGTTTTTCACTGTGAATAGTTGCATTTGGTTAAGATTTTGCAGCTTTCACAGTGAGTTATTATATGTTGTTGAAGCTCTTTAACTTTCACTATAAATAAGTTACTATAGGTTAGAGTTTTGTAACTTTCACTATGAATGAATTATTATCTGTTGGAGTTTTGTAATTTTCACTGTAAGTGAATTACTATGTGTTGAAGTTTTGTAAGTTTCAATGTGATTTTTCTCCTTCACAGGTTAATTTTGCAGCAGAGCCTCACTTCTTGACAGTTTACATCATTGGCACCGAAGAACGTAATGGTAATTGGCATCATGTAATCAGAGAACGTGAGAATTTTGAAAGGCGAATACTTGAGTTGGAACAAATTCTGACCCCAGTCCTGGAGGCCAGTCACAGAGCCAAAGTCCTGGAGCAGAGAAAAAGTCAAGAACAGCAGTGACGGATGCAGAGATAGTCTAATTACATTGTACATTTCTTTCTGTCATAGTAAAACAGTACAATACCAGAATCAAAGTCCTGAAACTGAACAAGTTCAGAACAACAGAGAAGAATGCAGAGATAGTCTACGTTGTACATGTTTCTCTCTGTCATAGTAAAACAGTTATAACAAAAAATAAACTTTGGTGCTTTTCTTACTTTCGTAGGAAACCAAATAATTTACACCTGTGCCTGACAGTCTGTTTTAATGATACATATTTAGTTAATGTTTTCTGTATTCTTTTGTTGAAATTAACGTGATGAAAATCTCATTTATTTATTTGTATTTTATTCTGTGTGCACATTTGCATCATAATTTATTGTTAGCATTGCTAACAGTGGGGGATGCAGTAGAGTTGTGGCTAGCATGCTTGTGTGCCGAACAAGTGGTCATGTGTATGAATTCCCAATGAGGTGGAGATTTGAATTTTTAAAAACATTTGGCATAAGCTGTCGGGTTGGCCCAGCCTCAAATGGGAGCTGTTCTGGCAAGTCAAGAAGCCTGGCATGATATTGACCATATCTATTATTGTTGTTACATTCAGGTAACACAAACGACCAAAACATACTGGAGTTGACTACCACATCCTGTAAAGGATATGCAACTGACTTTATTTTAAAGGCCAAATTTGAATCAGAATCTAATACAAGTTATATCATGAAAGGAGTTAGTTAGTTAGTTGCATATCCTTTACAGGACGTTGCAGTGAACACCAGCATTTTTTTACTGTTGTGATGTCTTGCAAGTTTACGTTCAGTAGTTTGCCTTTGCTTTCTGAACAACTGGCACCCATACCATTTTGTAAAAAACAAATGGGGGATCACAAACCGCATAAGTAACCTGTTCGCCGCAGAGCCGCCATGAAAGGAGTATTGTGTCTAATATTAGAAGTTGCATATTGAATCAATTATGCAGTTAAATATGTGTGAGTTTCTTCACTCCATAGTTTCTGTACACATTTCCATCGTATGATATTGCTGGTTCTGTTAGCAGGTTGTGGTTTAGTTTGTATCATTTGTTTAACTTTTGATGTCATTTTGGTGCTTTTAAGATTGTATGTCACATTATTTTACAAGTAAGTGATACTCTTCCTTTACAGGATTTGGTTATGTATACATTGGATTTATGCATATTTCATAGCCAGATTTCACAAGTTGTTTTGATCAAACCAACTGAAAACCTTTAAACACAGAAGCCAAAACAACATGTTGCATGATTTATTGCCTGGCATATTTTGCTGCATCTCGTCAGGTGCATACTGTAACGTATATATCATCTGAAGTGAACAAATGAATAATACTTTAGCTGAAAAAAAATTTTTTTTAATAATGTTTTAATTGTTTCAACTAAAGTATTATTAATTTATTCACTTTGTGTGATATATATAACTATGCAGTTTGCACCTGACGAGATGCAGTGAAATATGCCAGGCTATAAAACATGCAAGATATTTTTTGTGACTTCCATCTTTAAATTCACTAAGGGAATACGTTGTTTTGAATTTCAGAAAGCTTTTTATTAAATTAATAGTGAAGGGAAGAAACACATTTTTTTATATTCTGTTATAATGTAGGATGGTTGATTGTGTAACATGTATAAGAAAATGCTGATAATTTCACAGAAAGGCGTCTAGCTTGTAGTAACAAAGTAACATTTTCACTCTAGATTTTTTGCAAGAAGTATAATTTCTTACCCTCAGATAGCTAGTCAGCTTTTTAACAGTTGTTGTGAGTGTACACATACTTTTGAATAATATTTATTACATGCTTGGATGACAGAATCTTTCTGTATCAGAGTGGTACCATGTATTTTATGAAGTGATTTTTCTCATGCCTAGTATATCTAAGATCCCACCAGCAGTTAAAAACATTGTGCCTATAGACAATTTGTATTAAGTAATTATAATAGCATTTTAATTTATTAGAATGTTCTATGTAATTAAACATATTACTTCATTTTTATGTTCGCAAAATAAATTAAACAAGAAGACTTAAAGTCATGCATGGGTGTCATTTGTAAGACTTCTACTCACAATACTCAAGAATTGTAGTATTGTACAAACATGTCTTCTTGCTGGATTGTGGATTGTGTCCATTGGCAGACGCTGCTATAATGCGATGATATAACTT
Organism: Cepaea nemoralis; assembly: GCA_014155875.1. Lineage (NCBI taxonomy): Eukaryota > Metazoa > Mollusca > Gastropoda > Stylommatophora > Helicidae > Cepaea > Cepaea nemoralis. The sequence goes on along the minus strand of JACEFZ010012630.1, from coordinate 12,199 downwards.
TGCATGTATCAAGTTAGGATAGCCTGGTATGAGGCAATTCTCCTCACCGTCTTTCCTTTTCAGATGAATCATGGAGAAAACCAAATATTACACAGCTGAGTCAACCCTGGGCTGTACGCAGTCAGTAACCAATGTCTTCAAACTGACAGCCTCTAGCAAACCAGTGGACTGTCTACTCCACAGCCACTTTTGATTGCTTTAACCTTCAAATGTTTGCTGCATTCCTTCTTATGCCACAACTCCTACAATGTGTTATACCTGTGAATGTAATTTTGTAAGCAAACTATCTTGTTGGCTTTCTTTATATTTGAAGATTTTTATAAATTTTTTTTTTCTTCAATTGAAGCCAGTTACTGCGATAAATGTAACATTTAAAATTGCCATGTTCAGTTTCTAACCTCCGGTTGTTGTTTTTTTTTAAATTGTCAATTTATGCATGAAAACACAATGTGTAACATGTTGGCTGGCATTCCATTTTTCCCCTCTTTTTGTTTACAGAGTATTTAAATAACATTGGTTGGGACTGAGGTTTAATGCTCTGTAATCTTAGAGCCTCGGTAGTGAAGTGATGAGACACTCGCCTGTCAATCCAGAGGTCAAGGGTTCAGTCTACAGCTGGGTGAATTCAGATTACGGAAAAAATGTACCTGGGCTCGCAGGTTGACCCAGCCTAAAATGGGTACCAAGTATGACCTGGGAAGTAAAGGTGGCCGGTGTGATACTGATCACATGACCCACCGAGTGCTGATTGGTCTATACAAATATGAGCCTAGCACCGTATTCCCAGTGCATCTTAAGGCATGCAAGTCGGCCCTTTACTTTAAAAAAAAAATAATAGTAAACTTGTTACAAGTTGAGATTCACTTATGTGACCTTGATCTTATCCTTGAAATGATTGTGTCTCCTTAGTTTTCTACGTCTGCAGCATGGTCCTCACCGTATTTGGATCCACTAGTCAAATTCCACACAGTTTAATTCATTCTGCCTGCTTATGTTTTTCTTTCATGGTTCCATAGTATTATGCCTTATTTACTTTAGTGTTATTTCCATGTTTTGTGTATTGTTGTGGATTGTTTCTGCTTGTTGTTTGCAATGTCGTCTTTTTTTTTTCTTGTAATTTTGTAAAGCTAACCTAGACTTTTGTGTTTTTCCAATTGCTTAGCATGGCTAACACACTGTATGTTCAATAGGCCAATCTCTGTATGGTACATGCAAAGCAGTAGTTGGTTTCTTTACCTCGGGATTCTTGAGTTTATGGCAGCTCATGTTCACTGGGTCCTCCCATCATAAGATACATGGGGTATTGAGATTACAATGACACTAGTCATTTGAACTCTTTAATGTCCATGTCTATTGTTCACTTGCTGATCCCATGATAGGAAACATGGGGTATATTGCAGGAGATTACAGTGATCCTTATCACACCGCTCTGCTTTGATAGATCTGCATGAACTCTTTAATGCCTGTATTAGCTCTTCTGCTAATGGTTTCTAGAGTATGAGAACTGAAGTAGACATCATTCTCTGCTTGTTACCTCAACATGTGTAATTCAGGTCCTTTTTAGTTCCTAAAGTTTCTGTCATGAATTTTTTAGTATTTAAAATTACTGTGGTAGATAATTCAAATTACTGAGTGTTGTGTATTTCAGCTTGAAGGATTTATCAAATGACTTAGTTTATATATTGTGATTTATGCATTGAAATATGCCAGGAAATAAATAATGTAATCTATAGTTTGTGTCTTCACTATTCAAATGTTTAGTATGTTTGGCTTTATTTCATGTAACATTTAATATTTAAGATGGCTCACATTCCAGCAACTTCAATGTTCCACTGCATTAATTTTAGTGTCTGAGGTGTTCAGTCAATAGCTGTTACCCTATCCCTCTTAACCATGACTCCAGAGAATAGAGGAAGTTGACCACCAGTAGCATTGGGTGGATCCCTTTGACGCGGGAGGCCGGCTCTGTGAATACCCGGTGGGACTTCATGGGATTAGCACCATTCTGCTTGCTATTAATTAGTGACATTACCATTAAGTGGGTTATGTTGCATTGTTTCGTCAAGCCTGTGGCTCAGTACATCTGATTTCGACAAGCATGTTTTTCGGGTTTGCTTTCCCTAGCTTGAATGTCCCCAGTCTGCCTACAAGGCTGTGTCTCACTTCGTCGGTCCCTGAACTCTTGACCTGTCCGACATGGCAGACCCTACCAATAGCTGTACTGTTGACAGTATAGCTCTTGCAGCCAATGGTACACGCAAGCCTCTCTACCACATGCAACAGAGGGGTATCAGCACTCTAATTGTTTCAGTCAAATATGTGCCTTAGTCATCTTGTCGAGATCACATGTACCTTAGTCATCTTGATGAGCTCTCAAATACAGCAGCATGCATTAATACTTTGTTGTGCAGACATTACTAGAACAACCGCAGAAGAGAAGCAGATAGATAGGACTCATGATGATGGTGATTTTGACTGTTTGGTGAAGGAAAGTATCAGTCCCCACTTTTCAACCTGTTAGGCTTGAAAACCCCTTCCAGTGATTACGCTACCATAGGTGTAGCTTATGAGGTCATTGAAGCATACAAGCCCCTGAACTATTGCCAGATGGGGACACGGAAGAGGGATTTTTTTTCTGTCTTATGTTGTCACTGTGATAATTCAATCGCCAACAGTGGCAGGGTTCCTTTTTATTCTGACCAGTGCGGCTTTAATGCAGATCCAGCCACATTAAATGAATACTAGATAGCTAACAGGATGTTCCATGGGAAAAAGGTGGAAAGTAGCTGCCCACACCACCTCGTTATCTTGTGGCCTTGAGTTTCTTGTGGCCAAAAACTTCACACCGCATGGTCATTTCAGCCTTAGACTCCTTTATACGACTAGTGTTATCTCTTTTTTTTAAAAACAAAACTTGCTTGCCATTAGTTGTCTAAAGCATGGAGCCACAATTAAACACATTGTGAAAATTGCATTTCCTGATATTGTCACAGCAATGCATTTTGTACATCCAAAACATTACTGATGTGTGTGAATAACTTGACAGTTATAGCACTGGGGTCATCTTAACCAGTGATGTGGTGACCAAATGATTGTTATATGAGTCTCTGATTATTTTATTATTACTGTTACATTCAGTTAATAAATATAAGCTCTTTATGATTTTCTTTGAAATGCTCGTTTCCTAACTGTCTTTATATCAAGTAAAACCAAGCCACTATCTGTATGATCATATCTGCATCTAACAGCACTGGTGATGATGACACTTTTCAGTTTATTAATTGAAGTATGAGGGCTGTAATATTAAAACATACAGGTTAATAAAGCCTTAGTTTGGGGATTTGACTGTTATTGATGTACTGTATAACCTCTAGCATTCATTGTTGGGTAACCTCTGTAGCATGTAATATTGGATAACCTCTGTAGTATCTATTGGTGGATAACTTCTGTAGCATTTATTGGTGAATAACTTTTTTAGCATTTATTGTTGGATAACTTTTTTAGCATTTATTGTTGGATAACCTCTAAAGTAATTATTGCTGGGTAATTTCTGTAACATTTATTGTTGGACAATCTCTAAAGCGGGTTAAAGTAATTCCCTAACGGGTTGTGCTTGGAAAGGTTTCAGATAAGTAGACCACAGTGAAGAAATAAGCAAAAGAATAATAGGGCACTGAGAAATGGAATGAACTGGGAGAAGGTGGTATTGCAGGAAGAGCATCTCTTCACCAGGGCATTAAGGTACACATTAATGTGCTCTAGAAGAGAAGATGGGGGATAGACAACATAAAGCAATAGAGCTGAAATAACGCAGCCAAATGATCTGTAGCACAAGTGGCACTAATAGTCAGATGTTTTACTGTGTCTGACCATACATAGAGTTTATAATAAACTGTTGTCATAATTAGTTTGATTAGATTTAGTTCTAGTAAGCTTTAGGGGAGGGGAAAAAATGGCGAGGAAGAAGCTGGAAATGAAGCTAACTGACTGGCACCTTGCCATCTTGACAGACGATAGTTTGTAAACTGGAGTTATACCTCTCCATAACACAAAGCCTCGGTTGAATATACAGACCATGTGTTGCCTGTGCAGCATGATCCCTCTCTCTGCCTGCCTAGTTTACTCCAGAGGAAAGGTAACACCAGTATGTCATAAACAAGACAAGCTGCAAAAGCTGCCGGATCAACAGAGCAATACTCTTCTTAACTGTCCGCCTGTCGGAGCTTCCATCCTAGACCAGTTGCCGACCAAGGCTTAGGGCCTGGTCTGCCCTAACATAACATTTAGTCTTTAGGTTGCTTTTCCTTACTCTATGGTAAGACTTTTACCCTCCCAATTTCACTCCTCCACCTGAAGCCATTGGCATAACATGGAGTGTCAGGTTTGGTGAGAGCCGCCCAATGTTCGGCGCTAATCGAAGCAGGTAGTACCATCTACTGTCATACGGTAGCTCAGTCACATCTGACTAAGACCTGACATCCCAACATTCGGAGCTAACAGAAAGCAGGTAGTACCATCTACTGTCATACAGTAGCTCAGTCATATCTGACTAAGACCTGACACTTGGAAATAAAACTGACACTTTGAAGTCTTGAGCTTTGAAGTCTTGAGCTTGTCATACCTGATGTCTATGCTGCAGGATGACCTGCCCAGAGAGACTGCAGTGCTGAGGTAACAGTATAAGGACACCCTGCTGGTTCTGAGAGGGGAAGGAGAGCTCCACAACACAGTCCACAAGGAGATAGTACAGAGTTAGGAGACGAGGCTCAAAACCAACCTCACCCTGAGAGATGCAAACCCTCTTCCAGGTTCAGATGACCTGAAAGCCAGTCAGCCAAACTTGAGGGTTAAAACTTGCAACATTTTGCACAGAATATTCAAAGAGATTCAGATGGGCATGTTGTCACAAATGTTTTCTGCACAAGTATTTACAGTGCATTTCGTGAATGACATGCTTCTACCTCGACTTCTGTGCATTTGAAATTATCTTTTATAACCACTTCCACATTGTATATGTATGTTGGATTTTTACTTTTACTTAGAACAAAGGGAGCATAAACAAAGATAATAAAATTTGAAACCATTCAATTATGTTTTTTTTTTTTTGTTGTGAGTATCGTTTTAATTGTTTAACTGTTTCAGTACCAAACAAAAAGTAAGGTTTGAACCAAACACTGGTACACAATCAAATGAACAAGTATTATAATGTACATTTCCATTCACTGAGCATTGAAATTACTGAACAAACTACAAAACAAATAACACTATGACCCTAGTGTGACGATATACTACCCTTCTGTCCACTTGGTTGGTCGCATGTGGCAATATACTATCCTTCAGCACTGAATCAATTCAGAACTGCGAGGCATAGATGTTAGTGCTCTTGCTGACTAACAGTGGGATCCAAGTTCACTTTCTGAGGGCGTACCAATGTCTTTCCCCCAGACAGTCTGAAGTCAACCCAACCTTGTATAAATGTAAGTAAGAGAAAGTATGGACCACTTTTCACACGCCTTGAAATATGTTGGACATATGGTGCTGGCCCCATATCTGTATAGTAGGGAATTTGTGTCACTCCACCCCGCAATGATCCACTGTGTCCCCAAAAATGGCTGCTGTCAAGACCATTCATGCTTTTGACGTCATTCATTCAAATATACAGCATTGGTTGCAGACAATGAGCAGGATCTGCAACAATTAGTAGATGCTGTTGTTGTACACAGTGAACAACTGGGGTTAGAATTAAATTGTAAAAAGACACAGATTATGGTCATCATTCGTCACTAAGAAGAAAGAAATACCACAATGTAATATACAAGTAATTGCAAATATTCTTCAAAAAGTGAATCGGTACAATTATCTTGGAACAGTCATAAGATCCAATGGGAGATGCCTTGAAGAGATTAGAACAAGAATCGCCATGGCGAAAGTAGCCTTTACCAAGATGAAACTTATACTGACCAATAAAAACAATGTCAATTGATTAGAGAAATTAGATCTAGACTGTCCAAATTGTTTGGACATGTTATGAAAAGAAATGAATTGGAGAACTTGGTGACAACTGGCAAGATCGAAGGGAACAGACCAAGGGGAAGGCCGAGAAGTAAATACCTGGATGTCTTGCTACATGGCATGGTCGAGACAGGAACATTGATTGATAGATTGAATTATTTAGGGACCGACATCACAGCATTTAGGGCATTCCCATAAGCGCTCCGTCCCCATTGTGACATAATGTCCCAGTTTACTCCAGCTTGCAGACGATTATAAATATCTTTTCTTGGAAAAGAGAATTTCACGTGTGGGGGACTGGCGGTTGCCTTATATGGTAACGACTGCCAGAGTGAGAACGAGGCGAGGAATCTTGTGCCAGAGCTCCAAATAGAATTGAATAGTTTGGTAAAACTCCCGGGCTTCACTTGAGTATTGGCCAGCCACCGAGTAAGATGTGAATTCTTTAGGGAGAGGGTGTGGGCCCATTTTTGCCTCTATGTTGCATTGGCATTGAGGCAAAGGGCGTGGGACATCTTGGATGAGTACAAGTATAGACAACTTTGGCTGTAAACGTTTGGCCGATACGTTTTGACTAGAAGTCGTTTAAGAGGATGGACTGTCTAAGCCTGGAGTCGCTCTGTACTGTTAGCGAGCGGCATTCCTTCCTAGAACCAGAGGCGGGGGACGTAATCCCCTATTATTCTTCTAGCAACAGTGAGAAACTCCAGACGGAGTTATCTCCTTTTTTGGGTTTGGCACTCTGGTAACATCAATTCAGCAAGTGCTATTGAAAAGCTTCTAATACTCATCACTGGCGTCTGACGAGAGATGACACTAATATTCTTCCTGTAGTATCAGGGAAGTTATAGTCTGCCACAGCTTACGGACTGGAGGTTACTCTCGAGGTGAAGCAGTCATACGCAATGGAGTGAATCATGAAACCAGTACGGATCCTCTTTGTTGGTTCAATGTCCCCTTGAGACATTGTGGATGCATCTTTTCCTTTGGACGAAGTATGTTACCCAGATAAATCTGCAGGAGGCCGCCTAAATATGTTCAGCCAACTATGACACCAGCTTATAGAGAGTTCTTCGTTCGCTGGAGACCCCAGCGACTTTGGTGAGAGCACGGATGGGATGGTACTTTCCTTATGAGAAGTCATCATAATTTGACTTAGATATGAACCCAGCTACGTTTCCCTGGTTTGTTTAAATGTCGTACTGAGACATTTGAGATTTCGTCTTTGTTAACGATGAAGCATGTAAGTCTTACAATCTTCGGGAGATCGCCTAGAGAGGTTCAACTAGCTATGACCCATGCTCATGGAGAGTCCTTCCTTCACCAACAACCTCAGTACGTCGTTGAGAGTCCGTGCTTCAACTTTTCCAGAATGATGGACATTAATACCAAGGGGTGAAATCCCTATTTTGTGCAGACATATTTTCCTCTCAAGACCAACGCCATATCGAGTAGTCTAGACTTCAAGACACCCCATCATCATTTTTATCAAGGGGACAATTGAGGACAGTTATTTTTGTTGGTCAATTATGACTGTATTTTATCAACGTCAATGAGCCGTATCCCCATTATAGTGTCAGTATCCAGAGAACCTTGTTTTTTTCTCAGTGGCACATTGTGGTGTTTGGTCAATTCAAGATGGGATGAGCCCATCTATTTCAGCGGTAGAATCATGTAGTGGAGTATATGCCGAGTAGTGATTAAACGGCACATAGTAGAAACAGTCATCCCGAGTAGGGCACAACAAGCCAAGTGCGGGTGATTTTGGTTTTGGTGCAGGGAGATAGATGAGGTGAGATAGAGGAGGGGAGAGGAGTGTTAGATTAGAATTGAATGCATTACTTGATAATGTATTTGTTTTGATAGATTGTAGTGGAGACAGAGTCTTGTACTTCCATGTTATGAGATTCTGACAATAAAAGATATATGTTCGTCAGGAGTTTTCATTGTCTAGTGACCAGTGTTACATTGTTTGTTGTTGTAGAGAACTGTGCTACTGGATGTTTAGATGCAGAGAATCCAGTGGGAGGTCGACCAACACACAATCTCAGATATTTTGTCCACGAATAACAACTTGATAGAGATCTGTGGTTAAGTGACCTATTCTCTGTTTTATTCTTCAGGAAGGTAGTTTATCCTATACAGTGGGTGGAGTCTATCTGACCATAACCCCAGTCTTACTTCAATAGAGCCAATAACTACTCTATTCCTGGAGTCTTTTTAGGAAATAAACTGTCTCGATCAACTGCCTTTATACGGCGAACCTGAGGACCTAATGTTCATTTACCATAGACAACACGTTAAGTCCATTTCAGATGGTATTCTCATTTACTACCCCACACCCATCCTCAGCAGCCAGCGAAGAGTTCCAACACTAATAGTTCCAGTAGCAATCTGATTATATGTCTGTCTCGCCTTTCCTCTGAGACAGGAACACTGAGCTGATCCACGAATTTGGTGATAGAGTGAGATGGCGAGTCATGATTGCCCACGCTTCCCGGCATGGCACATGATGGATGGAATTGCATACGCTATCTTAGTTTCTGCAGAAATAAGTTAGTCTAATATTCTATGCAGCGCGATTGGTTGAAATCAATAATCATCTTGGTTTTTAAATAAATACCTTTATTTGATATACAGAAAGTAATTTCATTTTCTAGAGCTTGTATAAATTAATCTGTATTTATTTTTAGTTGGATTTTCGAATTCTGCGCCAATTTTTACATATATTTTGGGAGTTTCATCACCAACCGTCTTCCTCTTGTGGTATTTAAAAAAATATATGTCTTCGGTGATGTCTCAAGTTTGGGCACTCTTCCGAATAACAGTCCCAAATGGGGACATAACTTTGTAGTGAAAAAGTATCCCTTACAGGGCGTCATTGGTTGATATAAAAACAATAATAAATGCTACGAACTAAAATATGGCTACGAACTAAAATATAGAACTGAGAAAATCGAAATACGTACCAATAATAATCATCATCATCAATCAGGAGCCGTCTCCACAATGAAGGTTGGCTGCTATGGATCTCCAACAGTCTGTCTCTAGCCTTGACTGTACATTCTGTCAGGCTGATGTTCGTCCATCTCTTGATGTTATCTTCCCACTTGTATCATTGTCTACCTCTTGCTCGCTGGCCGGCCTTCAACCTTGCGTTCCAATATGGTTTTTATAAGAGTATCATGTCTTTTAACGTGGCCGAAATATTTAACTTGCCCTCGTTATTTCTTCCATCAACTCTGTCTTCATTCACAGTTTTTCTAGAACCTCTGCATTTGATTGCTTTTGTTTCCATGAAATACGACATATTCGTCTGTATATCCACATCTTCAGGGCTTCTATGCGACTTTCTATTTGCTTTTTCAATGTCCAGGCTTCCATGCCATACAGTAGCGTTGAATATACGTAGCATTTGACAATTCTAATTTTTAATGCGTTATTAATCTTTCGGCTTCCTGGCTAACGTAGTAGGATCGCTGATTCTTCCGAAGTCGGAAAGTATCTGTCCTGCATGGCAAGAAACCACCAGTCTGCACACCAATAAGCCAGACTTGGTACAACGGATACTCACGCAAACCTCAGGTCTGGTATGACATCTCAGTGATGTTGGACAACAGGATGTCTTCATCCGACATACAGGACTTCGCGCTGGAGTTCACAGCTAACTAACTCAAGCAAGCAAGCAAACATCATTTGTGTGGGTCAAGGTTGAACACACACTTGACTGTATATCTACACCTGTCAGATCCAGTTAGAATCCATTCTCCTGTTACAGAATGGACCTCTCTCATCTAGCCGAGTCTCTTCGGTCTTTCGCAGCACATGCATTTACCTCTCTTGCCCAGTAGACAATCACTTCCCCCTTTCTCAGCTCAGGCTGTATGATCAATCAATCAATCATAGTGCCATGCCGGAAAGCGTGGGCGGTCATGACTCGCCATTTCACCCGATCACCATAGTCGTGGAATAGCTCACTGTTCCTGTCTCGACGATATGTTTCACAGATGGCACACAGACAAATAAAGAACATTGGGAAGATCACAAAGCACACGTGAGGTGCACTCACACACAAGGATATGTCACTTAGCTAAGTTCGATATGACAAGGATACACCACATAACTGTGAACACAATGATATACCACACACATGAGCTGTGAACACAATGATATACCACAGAACATGCATATGAACACAATGATATACCACAGAATATTAAAAAAGTCGACAGGGTCGACTTCATTGCACCGGGTTTTGTCCCATATGGCTCGGTCTCTTTCCGCAGCGCGGAATACGTCGCACAAAGCACGAACTCCGTAGCTCTAGCGAAGTTTCAGAAGTCTCCTGAAAAATTTAACTCGTGAACCAAAGGACGTAGCCCGGAATCGAACCCACAACCTTTGGAGCCCGAGTCAAACGGCTTGACCACTTCGCCACGAAGACTCACTTGATACCACAGAATATAACTGAAGACAATGATATAACACACACCTGAGCTGTGAACACAATGATATACCACACAATATAAATGTAAACGTAATGATATACACATACAAGCTGTGGGAGCTCTTCGTGGCGAAGTGGTCAAGCCGTTTGACTCGGGCTCCGAAGGTTGTGGGTTCGATTCCGGGTCACGTCCTTTGGTTCACGAGTTAAATTTTTCAGGAGACTCCGGTGGGTCGTCGCTAGAGCTACAGAGTTCGTGCTTGGTGCGACGCTTTCCACGCTGCGGAAAGAGACCGAGCCATATGGGATAAAACCGGTACTTCAATTTTAATTCACCGCAACAAAGAAGAATCCCTTCGAGCCTCATTTGCATCGGTCCGGCAATCATTTTCCGGTTTAGTGTTCGGTGGATTGCTAGACCGATCGATGGAAGTTTTTAAGTTTTTGGGCCCGTAGGGCCCTCACTGTCGACGACAGTGGAAACTGACTAAAACGGAAAATGATTGCCGGACCGATGCAAATGAGGCTCGAAGAGATTCTCCTTTGTTTGCGGTGAATTAAAATTGAAGTACCCCAGTAATATTCCAAGTCGCGAATATTTCGTAATTTAAATTTAGTTGCTGTTGGTCTCTTGTTGTTCGGTGTGGTGTTTCCGGCGTGAACGCTGATAGAGTTGTGTTTTTCTTTCAATTTCCTCCATAATTCTTGAGCAATAGTACTTGAACAAATAAATTCCCTACCGGTTTGCTGGACCTGTCGTAGGTTCATCCTTATTTGAACTGATTGATGTTAACAAACACGCACATAACACGTAATTAAATCTCTGAATCAAAGCGAACTCGGTTTACACCGCCATCTTGAGATAAAGGGCTTCATCTTTCTATTCTAAGCCCATCCCAAACTTTGATCGCAAATGTATGTTGATCCAAACAATGACAAAAGTTTAGCTGCAAAGTTTTTAAAATTGGGAAATTATTCTTGTGATAAAGATCCATAGAAATCCAGCAAACCATCTGACTTGAATTTCTCTTTCAGGTCATGATCTGCTTGTAAGTCAAGCAGCTCCAACTGTATGTTCTCGGTGGCTGTATCAGCTTCTCCACTAAAAGGGGAACTGAAAATATTGAACTGTGGCTCTAAGTTCTTGAAATCTCCACCCAAATTCTTCAATCAATGCATCTAATTTGGCTTTGTACTTTTCAGTCATTTCACCAGAAATGTTTTCTTGTTTCAGCAAAGGGAAGTGACAAAATCTTTTTTCACTTGCTTGTCTGGAGAACAGTGAGAGTTTTGCCTGAAATGATTATACATGTACATATAATTCATTTGCAAACACACCATTGCCCTGAAGTTTGACATTCAGTTCATTTATCTTTTCCATAATTTCAATGGCAAACGTAAAGTCTAACTTCCACTCTTTATTGACAATGTTAGTATTAAAGTCAAATTCAATACCCTTCATCTCTAGGAACATCACTATTTCTTCTATGAGTTCCCACATTCGCCTCAACACCTTGCCGAGACTCAGCCATCGAACACTGGTGTGGTACAGGACATCGGAATGTTCAGTTTCCAAATCGTCAAGTTAGTTAGTTAGTTAGTTAGTTATCAGTTGGGGTATCTTCATTGCACTCCGGACATGTCCATAGGTGCTCAGATCCTCCCCCCAGCATATGCATCAGCGTCCGGTGGCTAATAGTGCCAGTTCTGTGTTGGTTGACGAGGGCGCCCTTTTGGTTC
>JACEFZ010012629.1:0-56752 GCA_014155875.1 Cepaea nemoralis | reverse complement strand
TTTGTTTTTGGTTTTTGGGTGTGTGTGTGTGTCAGTGTGTGTGTCAGTGTGTGTGATGTTTTTAAACTAATGTCAGATGTCAACATATGAGGGAGGGACGATGGTAGATTACCTTAGATATGTGAAGTGCTCCTGACTAGAGCATGGCAGATTCATCCACACTGTTGGGTTGAGTGATCATGTCAGCCCTCAACCTTGGAGTTTTGTCAATCGTTTCTCAAACCGATACTTCCCCATGCCATGATGTCAAACTGGCTAGCATCTTGTCTTTCTCGTGCAATTTTCTCGGTGTTACAACAATCTACATCGTGATTGCTCTTATGGTATTCCTAAAGAATGTTTACTGTCCTCTTCTGATGCCAGTAGCCAGTTCTCATTGTGAATTAACTTCTTTTACAATATATTCATTACTCTTTCTATCCTCCCATGGTGTTCTCATCATTCCTCTATAAAACCACATGTCTGAAGCTTGAACATAATTCCTTACTAGTCTGTTAATTGTCCATAATTTGCTTCCGTATATCTTGATTGGCCCGTTATAGCTCTTAGGGACTCTTTTATAACCTCGATTTTTAACAGATTAGCTGAGTACGTCAGAAGCCAGCGAAGAGTTCCAACACCAATAGTTACTGTAGCAATCTGATTATATGTCCGTCTCGTCTTTCCTCTGAGCGTCGAGCGTTGGCCAGATCCCCTCGTCACCCCTCGCTGCCTCATTCTTGCCAGACTATGGTGATCAATTTGCTCCTCCGAGGTGAACACGTGCTTCCACAAGGCCGCAACCATGTCTGCCTTGTCATGCATCAATACTCCACCATGATTTTGCCGAGCCAGCCAATCTATCCGCCTGTTCATTTCCCAAATACATCGTCATGCCCCGGAGAAAAGATCCAGGTGATGCTTGCCACCTGTGACCTCCGAAGCGAAGCAAGCCACTCTACACGAAGCCTGCCTGTCCTCACCCTCTTCAGCATGCTTTCTGAGTCAGTTAAAATCACGACGTGTGTATCTATCGTGTTCTCCATCCAGCGGTAAACTGCACTGACCGCCTTCACCTCCATTCTTAAGCTAGATGTTGTGGTATCATACGCCGGGCTCTCCTGCACCAAACGTCGACCATAAGGTTTTTCTAAGAATCCCCAGGCACTTCTCCTACCTCTCAACACCGAACCATCTGTGTAGATAATCACATCACCCAGGCGAGCATTATCTGAATTAGTTGCTGGATTTCCACTTCTACGGCCCCTGCCACTCCCGGCTCAATGTGATTATAACTCTGCACAAGTCTGACTGCTCCGCTGGCACTCTGACCCACTCCTCTCCTCGTCTGATGATCTCTAAGATCTGTCTGATCGTATCCTCCGCCTGAGCCATCCATGATTTCCCTCTTATCAGTCGCTGACCCTTAACTGCGTCCAGCGCCTCATGCAACGTGTGATCTGTGTCTGCAGCTACTCTGAGTTATGCCTTCGCCTGCATCACCTTGAGCCTACCAGCAACAGTCGACAAACCAAGGATGTAACGCATGCACACTACTGGGGTGTCTCTGGTGCATCCCAGAATGACCCGCATCGCTTCATTCTGTATGCGCTATAATTTCACCAGCTGACTCTCTGAGACAGTGAGCAGACCTAATCCATAATCAATCACTATGAGGATCAAGTGCTGGTATAGTGTGAAAAGCATTCTCTGCTCTGTGTCCATTGCAGCCATAGTTTTAAGTGTGCATTAAGTTCCTTTTGAGATCTTGTCACAACCGTCTACACATGGTAATTGAAGGACAGTGTCAGGGTCTTAAACTTGGCTCGCTTGCCTAACTAGTGTGAGACAGTACAAATGCAACGTGATTTGACGTAAGACTCAACGATACATCGTTTGGTGGATTTATTAACATATCAAATACAGAACGATGATCACAAATACATATAATGAATACTTTACAACTTACATCCACAATACAGTCACAAGTCTGACTCGCAAGATGTCCAGACACTCGCCTTTCAATACAGAAACCATACAACGCCTTTCTCACACGTCCGTCATGTTCCGTGTCCCAGAGCTGTCTGGACCTGGTTCGCAACTTGCCTCCTGCCTGACGTGGCGTCACGTGGCAGGCGTGCGTCTTGTGTTGGCGGCCTGACCGCTGGTCAGCCAGCGATCTCGCAGGCCGATAACTCCTATTTGCCTGCCGGCGCAACGAAGTTGTTGCATCCCTTACTGGGAGCTAAGTCGCCTGGCGGTCGTAACGATGTCCCTGCATCGCTGTCCCCTGTCGGACTCTGACACGCTCCCCCGGTAAAATCCATGAAAGATGTCGTCTTTCATGTCTAATGTCTGTACCTGTTGGGTTAATAGTATGCCCTTGTCAGAGTCTACCTTCCCATTGTTATACACAACGTTATCAAAATTACACACATGGCATAGAAATATATAAGAACTGGGAGTTGGGTACAAAGACATGTGGTGCTTCATGTTTAACACATATCAGGCTTCACCCTCTCGATGGCTGGTTACCTCAATCGTATTATCACCCAGTCGGATCAGTAGCACCAGCTTCACGCATCTACGTCAACGCAATTGAAAAAAAATAATAATATGGTTCTTGAAACAAAAACCATCTCGCGAGACTGAAATACGACTTTATATAAGTCGTATAAAACACTCAAACCCTGTCCCTACTTGGCCAGGAGTTATTGTGTTGGTATACAATGTTGGCAACCCTCTGCCATGCCCAGTAGATGCCTGCCTGTGGTGTCAACACTTTAACAACAACATGTTATATTACACACAACACATTAGCATATACATTTCAACTTATGGCCCTTTGTGTGAAAATGTAATAACAACAAATGAAAGGGAAATAATTCATACATTAGTGAAACAATAATTTACAATAACTATTTAATTTCTTAGTGTCATTGCTTGACGTTTCTTCATATTAACGCGAAAAAGTCGGCAATATGAATACGTTAATCAAGATATGATTCTAAGATTACATTAGAGAAATAAACAAACACACAATTCGTGTATTCAATTTTATAGAATCCTAAACATTTTAGAATCGTCAAAACTTTTTAATCTTTTATATGTTGTCTGCTATTTTTGTTCTAAATTTCTAATTAATCCGGAAGTACACACGAGCTCTAAAATCAGCTGATGGTAAAGCTTGTAGAACACACCTGTTCCGGTTTGATGTAGTTTAAGGAAGGAACAATGTTCTCAAAGTTCGTGTTGGATTTTGGTACACAATCTTCTGGATTACGATCGAATGTTCATGTGTTAGATGTTTCAGTCGAACACTAAAGGTTTCGGTTCACTGCAGAGGTGTAGAAAAGTCGTCACTGTTCAGTTTTTACTTTCACACTCGTAATTAAAATGTTCCTGGAAGATTCAACACGAAGTTGTCACTGTCACGTTGGATAATTCGCTTCAGGTAAGTGCGAATGTGACACTGTTCTTGTACGTAATATATACAGTTAATAAAGTTCGCTTTCTACCACATACTACACATTTATACACGACAATCACTACATGAACTAGTAAAATACGAACACTATATATAATGGGAGTAATCCCTATCACAATATTGTAGACATTACAGAGCTTTTTGTGAATGAAACAACACTATTCACTGCTAAATGGCTGTGTTGGTCTGAGTGTATTTCTACATACCGCACTCAGACATTGGTGCTCACTGGGTCGGTCGGACAACGTGACAAAAGATCGGCAATTGAATTGGTTCTGCCTGGGATATGTCGAACCTCAAAGCTATAATCTTGAAGTTTCAAAGGACCAGCGTGCAATCATATGATTCGATGGCACACCTGAATTCATCCATCGTAAGGGGCTGCTGTCCGATTCTACGATGAAATGGCGTCCTAGAAGAAATCTAGACAATTTGGTGATCCCTACTACCAGAGCTAGGGCTTCTAGTTGAGGAATGGACCATGCCCGCTCTCGGGCTTTCAGCTTCCGGGATACAAAATAAACTGGGTGGAGGATGTTGTTATACTCCTGCAACAGGACTGCTCCAATCGCGACGGAGCTAGCATCTGTGCGTAATCTGAAAGGTAAACGGATATCGGGCAATTTAAGGATAAGATTATGTTTATTCTTATCGGAAAAACATGCTAGCACTTTATGAAATGCGATTGTTAGGCATTCATCGTGTACAATTTTCTCAGGTTTATCCTTTGTTAGTAAATTAGTAAAGACCTCGGTCAGTTCCGAAAAATCAGGAATAAATTGCCTATAGTAATTGATTAGGCCTAGCAAACTTCTGACTTGTTTCTTAGTAGTCGGAAGTGAGAGTTTTAGTATCTTGGACACAATTTTATCGTCTGTCGTGACAAAGCCATTGGATATTTTGTAACCCAAGAATGATATTTCCTGGTAGGCTATGTCTACTTTTGCCGGCTTCACTGTCAGTCCGTGCTGTCTGATCCGTTCAAATGTTTGGTCTAATGTCTTAATGTGTTCCGTCATTGTCTGTGCGTGAATGCATATGTCGTCGATATAGCAGATTATGTTAGGAATGTCTCTTAGCAGTAGTCGTGTCATACGTACGAATGTGGCTGGGGCGTTAACTAGCCCAAATGGAAGTTTGCACCATTCGTACAGTCCCCAAGGTGAGGCGAAAGCTGTCAGATGTCTGCTCTGTTCGTCTACAGCAATCTGCCAATAACCTTTAACCATGTCTACAGTCGTGAAGAACCTAGCGTCTGTCAGTTCTGTCAGAAGATCGTCAGTGTTTGCCATAGGCTCAAGATCTAGAACAGTTATTTTATTCAGTTTTCGGTAGTCGATGCACAGTCTTATGGTATTGTCCTTTTTGCGTACTATGACCATGGGAGATGAGTAGTCTGATTGGGATCGTCTTATGATGTTATTTTTCTCTAAGTTGATGATTTCTTGATGTAACTGTTCTTTGTAATGCAATGGGATGGTGTATGGTCTGCATCTAATGGGTGCATTTGATGTGAGTGCGATGTGATGCTGTATTAATTCTATTTGTCCTGGGTTGTTGGAAAAAATGGTGTTGTACTGTTGTATAAGTTGTTTGCAACTGTCTGTGTCTGCTTGAGTTAAATTTGGGTTGATTTTGATCTCCTTCAAGCAGTCTGTCGTGTCTAATGCAGGTGTTGGAATTTCGTCACTAGCATCGTCGTCTTCGTGATCTATTATCACTGTACAAGCTGTTGTATCGTCTTGTGCGTCGTCTCTGTTGTAGTAAGGTCTTAGCATATTTATGTGAAATATTTTGTGTTTGTTTTTTATAAGGATCTCGTAGTCTACAGGTGAAATCTGTCTTGTCACTTTAAAAGGTCCCTGCCAAGAATCAGTCAGAAGGTGTCTGTCACTAGGTAGCAGAAGAAGAACGTCCTGTCCAGGTGTCAATGTTATTGTCCTGTTACCTTTGTCAGCATACTGTCTATAAGTAGCACCAGATAGTTTTAGTGCATTCTTTGCAATAACACAAGATTTGATGATTCGTTCACGCAATGATGTCACATATAAGTATGATGATATGGGTTTAAGTACTGGTGTAGAGTCAGTTAACATTTGGTGGTAAATGGTCAATGGGCCACGTGGTTTGGCACCATAGATAAGTTCAAAAGGAGAGAAACCGGTACTAGCATGTGGTACCTCGCGATAAGCAAAAAGAATAGCTGGTAGATATACATCCCAGTTGTTGGGGTGTTCTTGCGTCACTTTTGCAAGCATGTGCTTAAGATCCCCGTTAAACTTCTCTATTACTCCGCTACTGTGAGGATGGTAGGGGGAATTGAAACACTGCTTAACTCCCAGCATTTTGGTGAAAGCTTGGGTGGATGCGGCAATAAATTGAGTGCCCCTATCAGATTGGATAGTATCTGGAAACCCTATCCTAGAAAAAATATGGAAGAACACTTCCATTATTTCATTGGCAGTTATGTTCTTTAACGGAATAGCTTCTGGCCAGCGACTACATTGATCAATCACCGTTAGAATAAATTTATTCCCTCTAGTTGTTGTATGACTGAGAGGGCCCACTATGTCAACCGATAGCTTTTCAAAAGGTCGACTGGCTAAGTCGGTGACTTGTAACTTTGCCTGTGGGTGTTTACCTTTTTTAACCAATTTTCTGGCAGGTGTCACAACTTCTGCAATATTCTTTGATGTCATTGCAAAATTTTGGCCAGTGAAATTGTGTCAATAACCTTGATCTGGTCTTAACGTATGCCATATGTCCTTCAAGAGGTATATCGTGTGCAAGATGTAAGGCTTGTTTGCGGTAACTAGTTGGCAAAACAGTTTGCTCTGTGGTATTGTCACCTCTGGTGTAATACCTAGTGAGTATGTTATTTTTCAAAGCAAAATGCCATTTTGCATTCTTGGTTACTTTTGGCTTTCGGCCGATCAGGTCAAAGTATTTTGACAATGAAGGATCAGCTTTTTGGGCTGTTACAAATGCTTCCTTCATGGTGTTAGTAGGTTGTGAAACTGGGCTGATCAATTGTATCGCCTCAGTTTGATTTACTTCATCTTGCACTCTAGCAGTAGCTCTTGTTACTGCGTTCACACACTCAATGATATCAGATGATGATGATGGAACAATAGTTTCAATGGTGTCATGAGAACTTAGTGCTACATTAGCTACATTAACATCAATAGGTGGTGTGACATTTTCAATGATGACATTTGATGGTGATGTTATGGTATCATCATTACATGAAGATGTTATGTCATGAGGTTTATCATTTACCTCAGGTAAATTACCAATAATTATATCACAAACTGGACTGGTTAGTGCAGCGCACTTTACTTTCCCAGTGAGGAAAGGTGTATCAATATATGCCCATGCTAATGGGTATCTTTCAATATTGCCTGAGAATGTTCTACATGTTACGTGCCTGCCTGTGTAATCTGTAGGCAATATGAACGTTCTTTTCAGGCCAATAATTGAACTGCCCGTATCGCGAAGGACTGTAGCCCGCTCGCCATTTACATATCCGTGATGGATGATTATTTTGCCTTTTGAGTCTACTACCAAATTAGCTTCTTCATTGGCAGTAGGGATGGTATGACCGCATGTTAAAGTACCATCTTCATAGAAGGTGTTACAAACAGAGCATTTGTTTGGGTTGATTATGTCAAACTCCTGTGCTGAGTTCACAGGATGTTTCTCTGGCTCTTCTTCTTCAGAAGTGGAATTGTCATCTAAGGCGGCACCTGCTTTTTTTATCAACTGCCTGCCCTTACAAGTATTCCGATGGTGTCCGAACGCCTTACAGAGAAAACATTTAGTCGCACTCTTGAAGGTTTCACGTTCCTGATTTCGTTGATTTACCTTGTGTTGTAAGTACGTCTCATACCCAGGGTTTTTATCACACATCTCATTCGGATGATGAGAATTATGACAATGAATGCAATAATTAAATTTCTCAGAGGTAGGCTTACTGACATAAGCCTGGGTCACTGACATTGAGTTGAGTGACCGGGCAGGAGGAAGAATGGAGATGAGAGTGGGAGACAGTAAAGTGACTGACCTGGCTACAAGGAACACAATCAACCCTCAGAAATAATGGGGCGGATATGAGTGAAAATCCCCAGGGGGGGATAGGTCGAGGGAGAGTTGTGTGTTGTGTGAAGTCAGGCGACTGGAAAGTCAGTGAGAGAAGAGACCGACTGCGGGTCGGGTCGTCTAAGAGAGAGCTCCGCGGTGTGTTGTTTTTCGAGTTGTGAAGACAGGCCTGAACGCAGAGTGGGTTCTGTATTGAGTGTAGGCCAAAACCCAGAGTGGGTTCTATAGTTGAGCAGTGGCTCCAACCCAAGGTGTGGGTTGTATTGTGTGAGCTCCAGCCGAGGATTGTAGCTGGATTACCTGTCTTGTGGATTGAGATTAGAGGCCAGCCGTGAGAAGGCATTGATGTGTGCTGGTTAAATTGTGAGGAGGATATTCATATTCTTTGGATTACGTTATGTTTCTGGATGTATAAACCTGTTCCGTTTGTCCGTCTTATTTTTGTAATAAAGGATTATGTGCGCCAACGGAATCTTGTTGAATGCCTGGTGAATATGCACTGCGGGGGTGAGTTACATTGCAAGACAGATATCTCCATTGACACACCATGAACATCGTTACCTAGACAACGACCATCACACAAAACTTATCATCAATATCATGAACAGTATCATCGTGAGAACTTCGTGATATCATTATCATCAAGAAAACGTGTGACATTTCTGGGCGCTCGTCACTTAGTATGGAGTATCTGGAAGGCTACGTACGGTCAAGAACATTATAGACAGTGTTGTCATTCTGAGATATTTGTGGGCTCTCGCTGAGAGAGGAGTTATTATCTGTGACTACGTTCCATCAAGCCAGACATCGTTGATTCAAGAGGTTAATGTGAACTCTTCGGTGTGTGCGCCAGATAATTCACACAGACAGACGGGATTAATCCAGAAGGGAGTGGGAATATCCAGCGTGTGTGTGTGTAAGACGCCACATCGTGAAAGAACTGTCAGCGCGCGGGGAGGGTACGCGGCGGAGGTCACAGGCGAGCAGTCAGTTCACGTCAAGACAACTACAGGTAAATTAACGGCGGTCAGCACGCATAAATAGACGAGGCGGGGACGCCAAAGAATTAACGCAGGACAAATCGACCGGGAGAGTCGATTGGAGTAGCAGGGGTGTTTGGTCACGGACAGCACAGAGAAAACGTCGCGGGGACAAAACGGTGTTTGCAACAAGTGTGGTCAGTCCTAGTGTGTGTGTTTGACAGGATTGAACCAAAGATTGGAGACAGCGAGCAATTTCGTCTCAACATATGGTGTGTGTGTGTGCTGGAGGCAAGCGCACTGTGTTGTTGCAAGTTGACTGGTCAAGATTTTTCGACGCAGTAAATAGGACGGGTGGGTACACCAGCGTCCAGGTACGAGGGGAAAGTTACGTTAACCCCCACCACAGCCGTGCTAGGGCAGCAGTGGAAAGTTACTGGGAATTTCCACAGGAGATCGGGATAAACAAGGTTGTTTTGAAAGAAAGCCAGACTTGATGTTTCGTCTTTGTTCAAGCCTTTGTCATCATTATTCTGTTATGAGCAAACAGTTTTAACTTATCGTCATCGCAACCATGGTTGTACTTCTTTGCCGATAAGGATTTATATACCCAAATTTAAAGCGCTGAACATTGCCTGCCATTCTCCTTTTCTTTTTGGTGAATCTTGTCGGGTAACGAAAATCCATAACATTAATGATACAGCGAAGCGCCATCTCCGCAACGAAAGTAACAACATATCGAGAGAACACTTTGGATTATTACAGTGGTACCACCACGTACAGAGAAAGTACAATAACGTTACGGACTGTGTCGACACAGAACAGTTTGGATATCACTATCATCGTCAACTTTTCTCGACAGTTGGAACTGGTGATCACCACGTGAATTCACGAACCACTCTACAAAACAACAAGTCGCTTTGAAATCTAGCGTCGTAAACATTTCGGAGAATTTAATACAGACATTTCCAGCATATTGTGAAAAACTATTAACAGCAAAATAAGAACTGTTGGCGACGGATTAATAGGCCCATATTTGTCGGCCAACCAGCTACACATTATTATTTTTTATTGTTTTGCTCCCATCGTCATATTTATTGTTGTCGGGTGTTACGCAATTATTTGTATGTGGTCCAGTGTTTGTCAAGAGTAGGGAATTGTTGGGGTGTTTCTCGAGAGTCGGGATACAGCACAATAATTTATTTGTCTTTCTGGTGCTTACGATATTTTTGTAAGAAAAACGTTAATGAGTTGACGTATCGTGCAGGGGCATTGAAATAGTCTTAACCAATATCTAGAGCCGAGTTGTCTGACGTCAGATCTGTGTGTATTTTCAGTATATATTCTTTTTCTTTCTCTCTTTCTTTTCGTTACATTTACATATAATATTTGTTGTGTTCGGATATATGTTTTTATTGTGATCTTTCGTCATTTCTGCTGTCTAGTGGTCGTGGTCAATTTATATTTTTATTTTACGCGCACTGTGGGTGTCTCTACACAAGCTTGTGGTTGTTACTGTGGTTTATTTCTGTGTCATCATCGTCTCCGTGTACTCAGCTTGTGAAGTCTAGCGTTGGATAGTCATCACTTAGTGTTATCATCCATTTGTGTGTATATGTTTTTATATGTATGTTTAACAATATTTCCAGGGACTTCATGAACTTTTGGTCATAGATATATATACGAGGGAGTATAGGTGATACTTCCCACCTCACTACCTAGTGCTAATAGAGTGACTGGGTGAGTACAGAGTGATATTGTAGCACTACGGATTTACGTACACAGTGAGTGCGGGTGTACTTAGGGAAGTGACACAAAGACTAACAGCAAAGTCTGTACATTTATAGTTGGCTGATTCACAGCAACGTGTCCACAAGTACAAGATGCCTACTTTAATGGACTATATTGAAGCAGGTGAAAGAATAGGCCTGAAAGGTAAAGAGTTACAAGAGTATGCCGAAGCAAAAGAACAACAACAGATTGAAAGAGACCAGAGACAAGCCGAAAGAGAACAGAGACAGGCAGAACTCGAGGACAAACGTCTACAGGAAGTAAAACTAGCTGAAATAGAAAACAAACGTCTACAGGAAGTAAAACTAGCTGAAATAGAAAACAAGCGTCTACAGGAAGCGACACAAGTAAAACTAGCTGAAATAGAAAACAAGCGTCTACAGGAAGCGACACAAGTAAAATTAGCTGAAATAGAAAACAAGCGTCTACAGGAAGAGACACAAGTAAAATTAGCTGAAATAGAAAACAAGCGTCTACAGGAAGAGACACAAGTAAAACTAGCTGAAATCGAGTTAAGAAAACTAGAACTATCTTCGAAAGGTCAAAGTGAGGAAAGCAGAAGAACGTCGCAGTCGTCACAGAGATTAAAACTGCCATACTTTACGGACCGAGACAACCTTGAATCTTATTTGGACAGATTTCAAGCAAGTGCGAAAGTGTTAGGCATCCCCGAAGAACAGTATGCTATTAGACTAGGAGAGCTTCTTACGGGCAAGGCACTAGACACCATGTTCAATTTACCTGTAGAAGAAAGGAACAACTACACTATCTTACGTCAACGTTTGCTGACAAAGTTCCAACTAACTGAGCATGGATATAGGACAAAGTTTAGACAGTTAGTGCCAGAGACAAATCAAGATTTCACAGATTTTGTTAACACAGTAAAGAATACATTTAATAAGTGGATGGAGCTTGCAGAAGTAGGGAAAGATGTTAATAAATTAGTAGATCTAATGTTAAGAGACAAGGTAGTATCTGCATGCAATTCTAATTTAGTGGCGTTCTTTGAGGAACGGAAGCCAAAGGACATAGACACAATGTCTCAGTTAGGGCAAAACTACATGACTGCACATCCTAACGTATCTATTGGGAAACTAATGAGTGAGGAAATAGTCTGTGCAGCGTACACTAAACAGGACCAGAATCCAGTCATCAGACCAAGGGCGAAAAGCGTGGATTCGGCACAGAAAGGTGAGCAGCAAGAACTTCAAGACAATGGTTTCCGAGGAAACAATGTTGGTAGAGTAGGACGGTACCCATATAGAAGAGGGAACTTCCAGAGACGTCCAAATTATGCCGGATGTTGGAATTGTGGGAGCTGGAGACACAGGGCAGCAGAGTGTGATGCACAACCATCAGATGGACCAACGAACAACACTAAAAGGGAGATTACTTGTTTCAAATGTGGAAAGAACGGGCATATCAGCCATCAATGTAGGATGAGAGAAACAGAGCACTCAAATGCAGCACAAGTAATTGAGACGCTGAACAATGAAGATTGTAGTGGGTGCAAACCTCTTTTTGAAAAAGACAGTCAGCCAGTCCTAATATGTGGTCATACAGTAAAAGCAGGATCAGCGGTGCATGAAGGAGGAAGTCTGAAGCTGCATCAGGGATTTGTCAATGATAGACCAGCGTTAACAATTAGGGATTCCGGATGTACGTCTATCGGAGTGAGGAGAAGTTTAATAGATCCCTCGGATTATACAGGGAAAAAGATTAGATGCATAACATTCAATGGCACAGTAGAGTTCTACCCAGTAGCCATAATAACAGTAAAAACACCATATATCACTGGAAGAGTGACAGCTTGTGTTTTGGACTCACCAGTGGCAGATTTGATCATAGGAAATGTTATAGGAGTGAAAGATTGTACAGAAGAGGAAGTAGTTTATTGGGACCGAAAATATAGTGTAAGCAGTAACGAGGTAGTTACCACAAGAGAACCTAAATTAGAGAGTATAGCTGAGGTAGAAGAGGCACTTGAAGTAGACACAGGAACTCAGGACAAGGATAGTACAGCTGAGCAGATGAGAATGGATCCCAAATATAGTGCTAGTGACTCCCAGAGACAAGATACTACTCTGAACAAATGTTCCCAAGGGTGTAGGAGAGTAGAACATAGGCAGTCAAAGAAAGGTAGAGGGTGCTTCGAGAGGAAGAACAATGTTCTCACTCGCAGGTTTTCAGATAGCAGAACTGCACGTGGGCAAGGAGCAGTACCTTTAGCACATAGAGACCGATATACTAGAACAGCTCAGGATAGTGCATGTGCAGGGCACATAGGCATAAGGCGTATGCAGCAGAAAGAAAGATGCCAGGTATATGGGCCAAGATTGAATAAAGAGCTCAGACTAAACAGAGACTCAAGTGTAACAGGTGCAATATGCAGATAGGAAAGTTGAGTCAGGTCAAAAGAGTGTTCGCGACATTACTGACCCAGGGCTAGGATAGCAAACAGATGTTGTAATTGTAGAGGTACCATGAGTCATGGGTACATGAAAGGTAGACACAGCATCGACAGGTATCAGAGGTGGGTTAATGCAAGAACAGAGCCACCTGATATAGGGTCGGTACACAAATAGTATTGTGGGGTCGTGAAGTAGTAAGAGACCTATGGGTACATAAGTATAATGCTTTTCTATGATGTATTATTATTATTATGTGATGTATTAGTTCATGCATTGGTACACAAGATAGAAAGTTGTTTGTATTTATGTGTGATGAATATAGGAGTGTACTATGAGCATTTGATGTATTATGTAGTGTGGTAGCTGGAGTAAGGTGCAGCCATACTTAGGGCTACCCAGGCTATATGTCTGGGTCACATGTTTAGTAAGTTTTAGTCTCCCAATATTTGAAAACGAAGTTTTCTTTTAAGAGGGGGGTAATGACATAAGCCTGGGTCACTGACATTGAGTTGAGTGACCGGGCAGGAGGAAGAATGGAGATGAGAGTGGGAGACAGTAAAGTGACTGACCTGGCTACAGAGGAACACAATCAACCCTCAGAAATAATGGGGCGGATATGAGTGAAAATCCCCAGGGGGGGATAGGGTCGAGGGAGAGTTGTGTGTTGTGTGAAGTCAGGCGACTGGAAAGTCAGTGAGAGAAGAGACCGACTGCGGGTCAGGTCGTTTAAGAGAGAGCTCCGCGGTGTGTTGTTCTTCGAGTTGTGAAGACAGGCCTGAACGCCAGAGTGGGTTCTGTATTGAGTGTAGGCCTAAACCCAGAGTGGGTTCTATAGTTGAGCAGTGGCTCCAACCCAATGTGTGGGTTGTATTGTGTGAGATCCAGCCGAGGATTGTAGCTGGATTACCTGTCTTGTGGATTGAGATTAGAAGCCAGCCGTGAGAAGGCATTGATGTGTGCTGGTTAAATTGTGAGGAGGATATTTATATTCTATGGATTACGTTATGTTTCTGGATGTATAAACATGTTCCGTTTGTCCGTCTTATTTTCTGTAATAAAGGATTATGTGCGCCAACGGAATCTTGTTTAATGCCTGGTGAATATGCACTGCGGGGGTGAGTTACATTGCAAGACAGATATCTCCATTGACACACCATGAACTATCGTACCTAGACAACGACCATCACACAAACTTATCATCAATATCATGAACAGTATCATCGTGAAGAACTTCGTGATATCATTATCATCAAGAGAAACGTGTGACACTTACGAAATTTCTGCCTACTATAGGTTTGTTTGTCATAATTAGCCGATGCTACAAAGTTAATGTTAGTATTTCAGTAGAAAGCAATGTTTGTTGGCTGTGTAGTAAGCCGACCCCAGTCTTTCAATCTCATTCCACACTAGAGCATTCAGTCCTAACAAAAATTTAGCAAAGGCTGAAGGAATAGATGACACATTCTTTGTCTCTAATGATTAGATCTTCCATCTCTATAACTTTTCTCAATTTTGGCTGCTGAAGTCATTGGTGAAAATATCTCGGACTAAGCAGAGGTAGTCAGAGAACGTTTGAGTCGGTTTTGGGCTCAATTTACTGAACTGTTCTCTGTAAACCTGCCTCATCTAACATAAAATGTCCATAATCTTAGATTTCAGATAATGGTAATCTTTTCTGAGGTCTTTGGGGATGGTTTCAATAACTTTAAGAGGTTCCCCTGACAAACTCCTCATGTACACAATATTCCATTCAGACAGTGGAACTTGATAATGTTCCATTACAGTTTCAAAATTTTGGGTAAGGCTGCGATGCAGTCACCCGAGTATAATTACGTACAATACCTTGATAGTCTTTTTACTGGTTTTCTTTCTCCAGTCTTCAGATTTCTTATAATCTTTGTTAATAGCAGTCTCAGTGTCAAGTGTTTTATTTTCAACTGTAACTCTAGTTCTTCCCTCTTACTCTGAGCTGCTATTTCAGCCATTTTCAACTCATTATCTATCTCAGCTTGCTTTGTCTTTGCAGTCAGTTCTAATTCGGCTTGCTTTGTCTTTTCAGACAATTCTGCTTGCTTTAAGGCTGTTTCTGCCTCTAATTGCTTTGCAGTTCTTTCTGCTTCTGCCTGTTTAAGAGCTCTTTCAGCTGCTCTTTCTTCGCGTTCTGCTGCTCTCTCATCGCGTTCGGTAGCTTTCCATGAACTAGTTAGGTATTCAGGCGTATTTCTCTAAATATAGTGTAAGCAGTAACGAGGTAGTTACCACAAGAGAACCTAAATTAGAGAGTATAGATGAGGTAGAAGAGGCACTTGAAGTAGACACAGGAACTCAGGACAAGGATAGTACAGCTGAGCAGATGAGAATGGATCCCAAATATAGTGCTAGTGACTCCCAGAGACAAGATACTACTCTGAACAAATGTTCCCAAGGGTGTAGGAGAGTAGAACATAGGCAGTCAAAGAAAGGTAGAGGGTGCTCCGAGAGGAAGAACAATGTTCTCACTCGCAGGTTTTCAGATAGCAGAACTGCACGTGGGCAAGGAGCAGTACCTTTAGCACATAGAGACCGATATACTAGAACAGCTCAGGATAGTGCATGTGCAGGGCACATAGGCATAAGGCGTATGCAGCAGAAAGAAAGATGCCAGGTATATGGGCCAAGATTGAATAAAGAGTTCAGACTAAACAGAGACTCAAGTGTAACAGTACAATATGCAGATAGGAAAGTTGAGTCAGGTCAAAAGAGTGTTCGCGACATTACTGACCTAGCGATAGCAAACAGATGTTGTAATTGTAGAGGTACCATGAGTCATGGGTACATGAAAGGTAGACACAGCATTGACAGGTATCAGAGGTGGGTTAATGCAAGAACAGAGCCACCTGATATAGGGTCGGTACACAAATAGTATTGTGGGGTCGTGAAGTAGTAAGAGACCTATGGGTACATAAGTATAATGCTTTTCTATGATGTATTATTATTATTATGTGATGTATTAGTTCATGCATTGGTACACAAGATAGAAAGTTGTTTGTATTTATGTGTGATGAATATAGGAGTGTACTATGAGCATTTGATGTATTATGTAGTGTGGTAGCTGGAGTAAGGTGCAGCCATACTTAGGGCTACCCAGGCTATATGTCTGGGTCACATGTTTAGTAAGTTTTAGTCTCCCAATATTTGAAAACGAAGTTTTCTTTTAAGAGGGGGGTAATGACATAAGCCTGGGTCACTGACATTGAGTTGAGTGACCGGGCAGGAGGAAGAATGGAGATGAGAGTGGGAGACAGTAAAGTGACTGACCTGGCTACAAGGAACACAATCAACCCTCAGAAATAATGGGGCGGATATGAGTGAAAATCCCCAGGGGGGGATGGGTCGAGGGAGAGTTGTGTGTTGTGTGAAGTCAGGCGACTGGAAAGTGAGTGAGAGAAGAGACCAACTGCGGGTCGGGTCGTCTAAGAGAGAGCTCCGCGGTGTGTTGTTTTTCGAGTTGTGAAGACAGGCCTGAACGCAGAGTGGGTTCTGTATTGAGTGTAGGCCAAAACCCAGAGTGGGTTCTATAGTTGAGCAGTGGCTCCAACCCAAGGTGTGGGTTGTATTGTGTGAGCTCCAGCCGAGGATTGTAGCTGGATTACCTGTCTTGTGGATTGAGATTAGAGGCCAGCCGTGAGAAGGCATTGATGTGTGCTGGTTAAATTGTGAGGAGGATATTCATATTCTTGGATTACGTTATGTTTCTGGATGTATAAACCTGTTCCGTTTGTCCGTCTTATTTTTGTAATAAAGGATTATGTGCGCCAACGGAATCTTGTTGAATGCCTGGTGAATATGCACTGCGGGGGTGAGTTACATTGCAAGACAGATATCTCCATTGACACACCATGAACATCGTTACCTAGACAACGACCATCACACAAAACTTATCATCAATATCATGAACAGTATCATCGTGAGAACTTCGTGATATCATTATCATCAAGAGAAACGTGTGACACTTACGAAATTTCTGCCTACTATAGGTTTGTTTGTCATAATTAGCCGCTGCTACAAAGTTAATGTTAGTATCTTCAGTAGCAAAGCAATGTTTGTTGGCTGTGTAGTAAGCCGACCCACGTCTTTCAATCTCATCCACACTAGAGCATTCATTCTCTAACAAAAATTTAGCAAAGGCTGAAGGAATAGATGACACAATTTTGTCTCTAATGATTAGATCTTCCAATCTCTCATAACTTTCTCAATTTTGGCTGCTGAAGTCCATTTGGTGAAAATATCTCGGACTAAGCAGAGGTAGTCAGAGAACGTTTGAGTCGGTTTTTGGGCTCAATTTACTGAACTGTTCTCTGTAACCTGCCTCATCTAACATAAAATGTGCCATAATCTTAGATTTCAGATAATGGTAATCTTTTCTGAGGTCTTTGGGGATGGTTTCAATAACTTTAAGAGGTTCCCCTGACAACTCCTCATGTACACAATATTCCATTCAGACAGTGGAACTTGATAATGTTCCATTACAGTTTCAAAATTTTGGGTAAAGGCTGCGATGCAGTCACCCGAGGTATAATTACGTACAATACCTTGATATTTCTTTTACTGGTTTTCTTTCTCCAGTCTTTCAGATTTCTTATACTCTTTGTTAATAGCAGTCTCAGTGTCAAGTTGTTTTATTTTCAACTGTAACTCTAGTTCTTCCCTCTTACTCTGAGCTGCTATTTCAGCCATTTTCAACTCATTATCTATCTCAGCTTGCTTTGTCTTTGCAGTCAGTTCTAATTCGGCTTGCTTTGTCTTTTCAGACAATTCTGCTTGCTTTAAGGCTGTTTCTGCCTCTAATTGCTTTGCAGTTCTTTCTGCTTCTGCCTGTTTAAGAGCTCTTTCAGCTGCTCTTTCTTCGCGTTCTGCTGCTCTTTCATCGCGTTCGGTAGCTTTTTCCTGAACTAGTAGGTATTCAGCGTATTTCTCCTCACTCCTCTTAGTGAGTTCATCACCATGTAACTGTAATTTTATGCCCATATCGATGAAATCAAATAATGAAGACATGATGGAAAAATGTCAATGAAATACCAGCCACACACAATATGTTATAAGTGGTTAGTAATCAACTTATTACAATCTGTTTATATGGACGATATGTGCCTAAAAATGCATTTTTATAGTATACGAAAAGGAAAAAAGTATACTCAAGTGCCCTGGATGCGGTGAAGAACGGTTGAAAATCGGGCTAGGAACTGTAGGGTCGCTACTTCGAATACAAATGACCTCTACGTCAAGGTTTCGGATGGTACGGAAAAACCTGCTTTTATTTTGGAAGAAGATAAATTAGCGTCTATTTGTTGGTGTGTGCCTGCTTGTCACTAAGTGTTGATTAGGTTTGTATGGCGTTGAGTGTAATTGTATGTCGTAAGTTTGTCAGTCAACAGTTTTTTTTTTTTCCAATACACGTACTTTCTTTCCAAACACTTTTTGCGTTCCACAAACTCAATTCACAAAGACAAACTACAAGTATCTTAACACTCTACAACATTGATGACACATCACTTACATCAGATGACATTCAGTAAGGACATAGACATCAAGTTTACAAGATGGCGACAAGGTCAAAATGGCGACAAGATCACAATGTCGACAAGGTCAAAACGGTGACAAGTTTCACAAATCACAAATGTTTTACACGATTACAGGATCAAACAAAATGTATGCATTGTACGTTTACCAATGGTCTTACACATGTTTAAATAATGTAGTAACAATCAAAATGAGCCTTCCATGATCACATTTAAGTTTAAATCTAAGTCTAATTAAATTCAATGTTCAACAAGGATAAGCTATTCACGTTCAAATATAACTAAATTAATCCCGGACGAGCCCCCACGTTCACACATGTCAGGGTCTTAAACTTGGCTCGCTTTCCTAACTAGTGTGAGACAGTACAAATACAACGTGATTTGACGTAAGACTCAACGATACATCGTTTGGTGGATTTATTAACATATCAAATACAGAACGATGATCACAAATACATATAATGAATACTTTACAACTTACATCCACAATACAGTCACAAGTCTGACTCGCAAGATGTCCAGACACTCGCCTTTCAATACAGAAACCATACAACGCCTTTCTCACACGTCCGTCATGTTCCGTGTCCCAGAGCTGTCTGGACCTGGTTCGCAACTTGCCTCCTGCCTGACGTGGCGTCACGTGGCAGGCGTGCGTCTTGCGTTGGCGGCCTGACCGCTGGTCAGCCAGCGATCTCGCAGGCCGATAACTCCTATTTGCCTGCCGGCGCAACGAAGTTGTTGCATCCCTTACTGGGAGCTAAGTCGCCTGGCGGTCGTAACGATGTCCCTGCATCGCTGTCCCCTGTCGGACTCTGACAGACAGACTCCTATTAAATGTGATTCCCAGATACTTCAGTTTGTTCTCTCTGTTGACGCTTCTACCATCTATCGTGAGGCTTGGGATATCAGCTCTCACAATCCTGTTGTCCAGAGAGCCCCACAAAACAGCCGCCGTTTCCGGGTGGATGACAGCAGTCATTTCAGTGCACCAATCAATCACTTTGTCTACTGTCGCCTGTAGCTCCTGGGCTGTTTGCTCCCTATCTCTTCCCTGCTGACTATATGCAAGAATATCATCTGCAAATGTTAGTATCCTTCCAACCCCTGGTGCTTCTAGGTTTGCATTCTTGCTCGTATACACGTTAAAGATCACCGGTGAGATTGCAGATCCCTGTGGTAGTCCCGGGGCTAAAATATGTGGCTTCGAGGTCCATGCACCCAGACGGAGGCAACCCAACGAGAATGCAGGACGGCTGCTATCCAGTTCACCAACCAGGGATTGACCCCCTTCTCCATCAGTGCGGTCATCAAACTATCAGAGCGAACTCTATTGTACGCACCCTCGAGATTAAGCGCTGCCACAATCGTTTCCTGTCTACTCTGGCAATAAATGAATCACCAAAAAACGAGAAGTAGATTGTGAGCTTTACTAAAACACGACTACAAGAAACAAACTGGACGTTGCGGCCAAAGCCTTCGTCAGCTCAGAACAAATAAACACAAGCCGACTCAAAACTACATAACACACACTTGATGGCAATACTAAACTAATTAAAGGTACTTATCTGAATCTGTATTCTTGCTAGGAGCGACTGACACGCGTTGGACGACAGTCGGTGAATTGTATGGACCGGACGTATGGTCAACGGGTCAAAGGTCAAACACGTCAGAAGCTCAGGTATTGGCTGAGCCTCTGTGGGGGGGGGGGGGGGAAATAAGCGGGATATGAGTGGGGGTGGAAATCCCATGTGATTGGAAAAGTAAAAATTGCGATTGGCAAGGATGTCGCGGACGCAGTTCACAATTGGTAATTCTCGTTAAACGCTCGAAACCCAGCTGTGGAGGATACCATTGTGTTGGTCCTCACTGAGAGGCATGAGTAGCGGTCATTCAGAAGTTCCTGTCTACTCTGGAACCCCTCATAAATGTCAAAGGCTAAAGTAGCTGCATTTGACCAGGTATCATTTCCTGGCCTGTAACTTACCAGGCCTCTTGGAAGAAGCTTCCCCCTTTCCAAAAACTCTTGCAGCTTGACGTCGACTATCTTCTCTAGAACCTTCCCAAATGTACTTTTAAGGGTGATGATCCTAAAGCCGCTAAGCTTTGAATGGTCCATGAATGTATTTGGGAGAGGGATGAGATAGCTGGGTACCCAATCCTGCGGTACTGATGCTGTCCTAAAGCTCTGGTTAAAGCAGTCGGTCATCTCCTTCAAGTCTACATCGCTCAAAACCTTCATGTGGCAATACCTAACACAATCGGGCCCTGGTGCCGTGTCTTTTTCCTTTTTTCAAAATATGTTTAACATCTTCAACCCGTATGATGTCTTTATAATGCATCCCTGGTATCCGCATCATTATGATTGGTCTGCTCTAAAACTCTCTGGAGAAACTCCTTCCCTTTCTCTTTGTCTGCTGTCACTCGCACTCCATCCTCTCTATAAATTTTTCCCACTGTCATAGGCTGATCTTTTCTTTGCATTTGCCTGTGCAGTTTCCAGAATTTTCGCAGTGTTTTATCACCTCCAATCTCCTTCATAAATCATTCCCATTTTACGTTCTTGGCCTCTGCAGCACAGCGCTTGAAAACCTCCACCTTGTCTTTCTTGACATTTTCCGCTGTGTCCACTTCCTCTCGTGAGCTTCGAAGTGTCTGTCGCACTTTCTTTAGCTGCTTCACTGCAGCTCTCTTTGCTTTCCAAGCATTGTCTACTTCTTGGAGTTTTAACAGTCCTGTTGCATGCCCCCCTGTCTGAGGCGTACAAGAAGACTGTTAGTCCACTCATACCGGAAGGTATTGCGCGCTATCCCAGCCTTAACTTTCCCTTGATTTAAAGATCACGACTGAGCATGGCATGTGATCACTCCCATGGTCATTCAAAACAGTCCATTTTACATCAAGGACTGATGACTGGCAGACAAGTGCCAAGTCAATAGCAGTGTCTGCATCGCCAGGCCTCATTGCCATTCTAGTCCGCCTACCATCATTTATGCAGACCACATCGGGGTCCACCATGACATCCGCAAGGGCAATTCCCTTTAGGTTTTCTTCACTACTGTCCCAATCTCAGTTCCTTGCATTGAAGTCTCCACATATGAGTAGCCTATCACCTGGTAATTCCTCCAATTCCTTAAGCCATTCCCATTGTTGCTTTCTGATAAAACAGTCCACTTATGCATGTACATTTATGATGTTCCAACTTAAGCCACCAATCTCCATTTGTATACCCTGGACCTCTCTTGCACTGTGATTCCACTTGCTCAAGGCAAGTACCACATGCTTCACTCCTTTCTTCACCAGCAGACCTTACCCATGTCTCTTCTGCCCAGAAGGGTTTATATAACTGGCGTACCCAGGGCAATGGTATTTGTTTGTATTTAACTCCTGGAGCATGAGGACATGAAAATCATATATTAGCCTCTCCAATACAGGACCTTTGGATTCACCATTATGACCCAGAATCCAAAATTGCCAGCATGTAATGGAAAACCCAGGGCTCGCCAACACATGTCAAGCCAAGAGCACACAAATCTGCATGAAAATTGATGCTGACTGTTTTTGGGACGTTAAATGTGTCATATTGAAAGATTACATGCTTCATGGCAACACGGTTAATGGGCAGTACTATGCAGATCTCCTTATCAAACTAAGAAAGGCTGTGACCAGAAAACGAGAGATAGCGCGTACGCAAATACTGCCTTTGCTTCAAGACAACACGCCATCCCATAAAGCACGGCGTGTGCTGCAAACTGCCAACGATTTGAATATTGAAATTCTTCCACACCCGCCATATTTTCCAGATTTGGCTCCATCAGACTTTTTTCTTTTCCCAAATCTTAAAAAACAGCTGAAAGGAAATCGTTTTGACAGTGACGAAGATGTCATAGTGGTTTAGTTCGAAAAATAGGTTGTTTTATTCTGAAAATCTTTTCAATGTCACGCAGAGATGGCAGAAATGCATACATTCACGAGATGGATACATTGAGAAGGAATAAGCATTGTGCCAATTTTCAATTTTCTCCGCCCTTTCCTTCATGATCAGTCTAAAGACTTATGAGAAGCCCCTGGTATATTTCGCAACTTCTACACAATGTAATTGTTGTATTAGCACAAATCTTCTGTAATTCGCGATCTTTAGGTTCGCTAGCTAATGTTCGCATTGTTACAGTTTTACAGTCCCTTTCACTAGTAACTACTCGATTTATTGTAAATACATTCCCATTTGACCTGTACTCTGCCGAAATCATGAGACTCGCATATTTCAAAGTTGGAAATTGTCTCCCGAGACAAGAAGCGAATGGGGGATTTCCTTTTGTAATTCTCAGTAGATCTTTCTTCCACACATCCCGTGTTAACATTGTAAACTGGGGGAACTTGTTGAAGCCTGTCTCAAGGTCAGAACAATCCTTTCATTACCTGGCGTATAATTTCTTCTATGTGACGTTCAATTAAGGGGTTTTCGTCGTATGTTGATGAATTTATTAATAATGGTCAACTTTCTATCTAAAGAAGAAGTACACATTTCACTGTTTTATTTATTTGAACATTGTTTGGATACCTTCACACCTATTTAATCGACATATCGATTCATGTTGTATCTTGTTTTACACACGCCTTTCTAGGTCAGGGCTTCCTTTTAAAGTGTGGATAACTCTGTTTCCCTTCCTGCATGCCATGACATAATGTGTCGAATTAGAAGTTTTTCACAGACTCACTCGAGTAATTATACATTATACTGTTTTAGCCTAAGGCAATCTCTTGATACTTCAGATTAATAGTTACTTCACTGAAATGGCTATCCCGGTTGACATGCAATCATCACATACAAACGACCGTTTGACACACGAAAAACTCTTCAAGGTGGTATTTTCCTTATCGGTAGGTTAGAATTTTTTTATCCGACGTGACGTGACGAGGTTTTCCCGTGTTCTGTTACATATTATGAAGAATCACAAGCATTTCAATTGTTATTTTGTTATAGAAATAATCTGGTTTAAGTAATCAGTTTCTTTTATGTTTCACTTCAAGCCCTCATAGGGTCACAACGTGATTAACTGATTATTTGGTTAATTTTATTGTTTATTCACGCCACGGTATATTTCTTGTGTTTGGTTCGTTCATCTTAGCAGGACGCAGATCGTTGTGTTTATCAATGCGTCATCATGTTGTTGATTGTACCACCATAATACATCATTTTTAAACGCTATATCGTCATTTATGCACAACACGTCATACACTTCGTGATTATATTACAACAACGTCCAATTTAAAATACTTACAAACGACATTTACATTCAAACTCTAAGTGGCCACCCAATTATTGGCCATTGCCTTCCTCACAATGTCACCAGGTCCATTCTCGACCACGGTCCAACGGAGTGTGTCCTTCAAGGAGTCTCTTCGTTTTTTTTTTTTTACGCAGCGAGTCCCGGCGCTTTTCACGCCGTGTAAAAAGCGCTCATAACTGAGTCATTTTTAAAAGCCTAGTGTGATCAAGAGGAAAAAAGAGGAAGAAGAAGGAGGAAGTAAGGAGAGAGAGAAGAGAAAGAAAGGAATGATGTGAGGGATATGATATAAGATGGTGTGAAGCCTAAAAGTTCGTTCCTCAGTCGAACTCTGCCTACTACACACTACCTTTGATAGTAAAGAAAGAGGGAGAACAAGGGAGAGAGAGAGAGAGAGAAGGAGAAAAAGGATGAGAGTAAGGGATACGACAGATAGAGGTTCGTGTCTCCGCGTGAGAACAATAGTTAATTACTATTGCACCATCAATGTCTCGTGGTGTATGTTATCAGGTTATAGAAGAGATGTACAGCCTCACCAGGTCTCTAAGCTACTCTAATCTACACAATCTCAGACTGACAAGTCGAAATAAAAGGCAACTCAAACATATTTATTTTCTTCTGAACAGTAACAGAGTGACAATCTACAGCATAATCACATAAAGTAACCAGTACATGCATTGAAGACACACCTACGTATAATCGACTCCAAAAAAACAACACAATACTGCATGACGCCACAAAGGGGGGGGGGGTAGATAATGTAATAAACTATACAACCAGATGTTAGGGAATTATTACCTACTATCACCTCCTAACCGCATGAAGAAAAGGTACTAAATCTAGGAATTACACCGGCCTTTGTTTCATAACTATCTCTCCGTAGGCTTATCAGTGGTACATGTATTCAGCCCAAACACCCATTGATCCACAGATTGATCCATCAATCCATATACCCAGGGATCTAATTCGCTCCCATCCAACTTGTTCAGCGGGTAACTGTTTACCCAGACAATGTCTGAAACATTATAAAACAATACCCGTGAGTTTTATGTGAGAATAAACATTAGTCTTTCACTACCTACAAATTCCTTAACACCTATCGCTTCTTTATCTATACTAGTATTAGTATATCTTAGCCATAACATAAATTAAGAACCTTATTGTGAACACATATGTTTAACTAATATTATTATCGCCTATTTCCCGACGCGCCGCCTACAGCCAACATTAAGTATTTAACCATTCACCCGAAGATCTGAACTCGCTGCCTGTATCACGCCGGGCCAGCCTAACTACACCTTAGCTACACAACCGCAGAAGCGCGACCTCCTTTCACCTATGTCCAGCTAACAAAAGACAACATTCCTTCCTGTGTCCGTCCCGTCTCCGGCCGACGATCTCACCTATTGTCTGGTTGACCTAGTGATCGCGAGTGCCTTGCCGTCTTCTTCTGCTGTCTGCTGTGTTTATACCCTTGCAATACTGCCATCTCTGCGTATTTACATGCACTTGCACTAGCCTAGTTCTCATTAATCTTGTAGGCTAATGGCTCAGTTTACATGAACATATACAGTTTATCCACACTCTGCTTATCTCTCCGATTAATATGACTCCCAACACTATAGACCAGCCATTTATATATACGTAATTTGCAGGACGTCGCATCCAATCCTAATCCTTTGTCGACTGCTCATAATTATTCGGTAAACTTACCTACAGTAGTTTGCTATAGCTCTCTAAACTAAGATACTTGATTATAATATACAATTAAACTAAGTCTTATGTCAACTTACATTTTTCTTCTGTCGTCCCGTTGATCATCTGGGTCCCATATTTGAAATGCGATTGCCCTCTTCAACCTCGTTTGCCGTGGATCCCACCACCGGTTTCCAGTTGTATTTGACAGTCTCCTGTGTGGTTCCAACCGCAGTGTCCCTGGTTATGGTCGTCCTGTGTGACGTTTAGCCATCTACTGCAACTAACGAGCGGTCTCCTTTGCTGGCGGTCCTCTTAACTCAAGTGGCTTTCTTGCACTTTAACGACCCTCGGACTCTGCGTGTCTTTCCCTTCTTTGGCTTATCTGCCTTGGGTAGGTTCCGTTCACAGATCCTTAGTCGCTCTCACTCCTATCAGTGATTCAGACGAATTCTAGCATGGGCGCTTGTCCGTCTTCCTTCACTTCCTCCTCCTACAGATACTATACAGACTTGGGCACGGATTAGCCACAATTTCTGAAGTCCTGTTACTATGTTCCATGGGCTGCCCCAAGAGGGCTCAGCCCCTTGCCGCTCCCGGAGTCCACTATTAACTGTCCTCTCTCCTGCTCGACTCCTCTAACTGACTGGATCCTCAAGTATATATTACTTCTCGAGTTGGCGCCTTTCTAGAATCACGTGACGTCGCTGTCCCTTGTCATCCAATCAGTACTTAGCGTACCCTGCTTCAATTTGCATACTACCAACATATCATTAACCCAAATCTACATTGTCTCTGAAGTTCATGGTCCTGAGTTTATCGTCCTTGTTTGAGTTCATGCTCTTTAAATTAGATTTCCCAGCTCAAGCACATTCCCACTGCTATAAATCTGCCCCTCCGTTGTATTCCTTGCCCAAACTGACAGTTCCCCACAAAGCCTCTGCTACGTTTGGCTTCATGTTTCCTGAATTTCTCATTCCACTAACAACGACAGGTAAACTCTCGGTTAGCAGGCCGTGATCAAGTCAGCGCCCGGTCACTAACTAATTTTGAACTTATACTGGTTGGTGAACTTTCTGTCTCAAAATCATTCCAGTCATTGCCCTCTAGTAAACTGAGGCAGTATGTGAAAACCACTTTCCCTACTGTCTCATACCCACCTACCAAAAGTTGATGGGTCCCACCATCAATATACCGTCATAAAGCCCTGGCTCCGCATCTGACATCCCTCATAAACAATATTGGACGCCTAAGGTGAAAAACTCTTTTTGGAACTTCCACCCCAAATATTAATAATAATATAATAAATACTGGTTGCATCCCCTGCTCTCCCAGTGCATAAGGCAGTTAAATCTTGTTCGTCTTCTGACGTGCATCATAACAAAATAGTTACCAACTGACACCACCGAGACAAAGTTCACATGGAATATTCTGGGAACTCCTGGACTACAATAGGAACCCCAGATTATTCTGGAAACAATCCTGCCGACGACGCCATTTGTGATCAAGAGGAAAAAAGAGGAAGAAGAAGGAGGAAGTAAGGAGAGAGAGAAGAGAAAGAAAGGAATGATGTGAGGGATATGATATAAGATGGTGTGAAGCCTAAAAGTTCGTTCCTCAGTCGAACTCTGCCTACTACACACTACCTTTGATAGTAAAGAAAGAGGGAGAACAAGGGAGAGAGAGAGAGAGAGAAGGAGAAAAAGGATGAGAGTAAGGGATACGACAGATAGAGGTTCGTGTCTCCGCGTGAGAACAATAGTTAATTACTATTGCACCATCAATGTCTCGTGGTGTATGTTATCAGGTTATAGAAGAGATGTACAGCCTCACCAGGTCTCTAAGCTACTCTAATCTACACAATCTCAGACTGACAAGTCGAAATAAAAGGCAACTCAAACATATTTATTTTCTTCTGAACAGTAACAGAGTGACAATCTACAGCATAATCACATAAAGTAACCAGTACATGCATTGAAGACACATCCTACGTATAATCGACTCCAAAAAACAACACAATACTGCATGACGCCACAAGGGGGGGGGGGTAGATAATGTAATAAACTATACAACCAGATGTTAGGGAATTATTACCTACTATCACCTCCTAACCGCATGAAGAAAAGGACTAAATCTAGGAATTACACCGGCCTTTGTTTCATAACTATCTCTCCGTAGGCTTATCAGTGGTACATGTATTCAGCCCAAACACCCATTGATCCACAGATTGATCCATCAATCCATATACCCAGGGATCTAATTCGCTCCCATCCAACTTGTTCAGCGGGTAACTGTTTACCCAGACAATGTCTGAAACATTATAAAACAATACCCGTGAGTTTTATGTGAGAATAAACATTAGTCTTTCACTACCTACAAATTCCTTAACACCTATCGCTTCTTTATCTATACTAGTATTAGTATATCTTAGCCATAACATAAATTAAGAACCTTATTGTGAACACATATGTTTAACTAATATTATTATCGCCTATTTCCCGACGCGCCGCCTACAGCCAACATTAAGTATTTAACCATTCACCCGAAGATCTGAACTCGCTGCCTGTATCACGCCGGGCCAGCCTAACTACACCTTAGCTACACAACCGCAGAAGCGCGACCTCCTTTCACCTATGTCCAGCTAACAAAAGACAACATTCCTTCCTGTGTCCGTCCCGTCTCCGGCCGACGATCTCACCTATTGTCTGGTTGACCTAGTGATCGCGAGTGCCTTGCCGTCTTCTTCTGCTGTCTGCTGTGTTGTTTATATCCTTGCAATACTGCCATCTCTG
This sequence comes from Cepaea nemoralis, assembly GCA_014155875.1. Taxonomy (NCBI): domain Eukaryota; kingdom Metazoa; phylum Mollusca; class Gastropoda; order Stylommatophora; family Helicidae; genus Cepaea; species Cepaea nemoralis. The sequence goes on along the minus strand of JACEFZ010012629.1, from coordinate 28,676 downwards.
CGTATTTACATGCACTTGCACTAGCCTAGTTCTCATTAATCTTGTAGGCTAATGGCTCAGTTTACATGAACATATACAGTTTATCCACACTCTGCTTATCTCTCCGATTAATATGACTCCCAACACTATAGACCAGCCATTTATATATACGTAATTTGCAGGACGTCGCATCCAATCCTAATCCTTTGTCGACTGCTCATAATTATTCGGTAAACTTACCTACAGTAGTTTGCTATAGCTCTCTAAACTAAGATACTTGATTATAATATACAATTAAACTAAGTCTTATGTCAACTTACATTCTTCTTCTGTCGTCCCGTTGATCATCTGGGTCCCATATTTGAAATGCGATTGCCCTCTTCAACCTCGTTTGCCGTGGATCCCACCACCGGTTTCCAGTTGTATTTGACAGTCTCCTGTGTGGTTCCAACCGCAGTGTCCCTGGTTATGGTCGTCCTGTGTGACGTTTAGCCATCTACTGCAACTAACGAGCGGTCTCCTTTGCTGGCGGTCCTCTTAACTCAAGTGGCTTTCTTGCACTTTAACGACCCTCGGACTCTGCGTGTCTTTCCCTTCTTTGGCTTATCTGCCTTGGGTAGGTTCCGTTCACAGATCCTTAGTCGCTCTCACTCCTATCAGTGATTCAGACGAATTCTAGCATGGGCGCTTGTCCGTCTTCCTTCACTTCCTCCTCCTACAGATACTATACAGACTTGGGCACGGATTAGCCACAATTTCTGAAGTCCTGTTACTATGTTCCATGGGCTGCCCCAAGAGGGCTCAGCCCCTTGCCGCTCCCGGAGTCCACTATTAACTGTCCTCTCTCCTGCTCGACTCCTCTAACTGACTGGATCCTCAAGTATATATTACTTCTCGAGTTGGCGCCTTTCTAGAATCACGTGACGTCGCTGTCCCTTGTCATCCAATCAGTACTTAGCGTACCCTGCTTCAATTTGCATACTACCAACATATCATTAACCCAAATCTACATTGTCTCTGAAGTTCATGGTCCTGAGTTTATCGTCCTTGTTTGAGTTCATGCTCTTTAAATTAGATTTCCCAGCTCAAGCACATTCCCACTGCTATAAATCTGCCCCTCCGTTGTATTCCTTGCCCAAACTGACAGTTCCCCACAAAGCCTCTGCTACGTTTGGCTTCATGTTTCCTGAATTTCTCATTCCACTAACAACGACAGGTAAACTCTCGGTTAGCAGGCCGTGATCAAGTCAGCGCCCGGTCACTAACTAATTTTGAACTTATACTGGTTGGTGAACTTTCTGTCTCAAAATCATTCCAGTCATTGCCCTCTAGTAAACTGAGGCAGTATGTGAAAACCACTTTCCCTACTGTCTCACTAGTGTATAACTAGACTTTCATTCTAAACTGTGCCATGACCTATGGTACTGTTAAATTGGGTCATGACAGGTGTGTGCAACTCATCAGACACTTTTATAGATGAGCTGTATCGACTAGTGAAAGGTATTGCGTAGCGTGATAAGATGCGTCCTGGTAGAATATTGTAAGATGTGGAGGAGCTGGGCATAGTGTGGATTACATTCTAATTAATCAAGTCATCAAAGAAAGCACTGGTGAAACTATCTGAGCGATGTTAGATTTAGTAAGCGATTGACAAACATTTGAGGGTTTCCTCCATCGAAGGTAACATAGTTTCACCCAATACTAAACGGTGAGATGGTGGTAGAGTTGGATAATGACATACAAAACGTCTACGCCTATTGCAACCTCATAGCCTCGAGGCCAATCGTAAACGCTATGTTCCTTTACTAAGGACTATCCCTATCTTGACCCAGCTCTCGGCCTTGGTGTTTCATATTTACGACAAACCACACTACGTGCCGCTGGGTCGCTATTCCTTTGACATGAGGGAAATACTTTTAACCACTGATATGAGCACACATATCTCATTCACAAATTGAACATCAGTGTCGACGCTATATTTTCGAACTCGGAAATAATCACACCTAGAATAATGGTGAAATAAGCCCATTAAGTCGAAGGCCTAAATTTCACGATGACCTTTACTGTAACCAAGCTGGGCATGGAATGCCGTTGATTGTGGGTGGGAGAAATCTTCTTTTATTACATTTAATTTTTTTCAAAATTTGAATAATTATGGCGCTTCCACAGTCTCGTTGTATCTATTGTTCTATCCAAATATGGTTCAATAGTCTTTGTAGCCATGCTGTTAATACATTGCTTACTGCTTTAATTAGTTCATTTGGTATTTATTCTTGTTCTAGTGATTTCTTCAATAGGGCTAATCTGACGGCTTATCCAATTTCTTCTTTAAGGATGTCTAGTTCTAGTTCTTTGATGGTAACTTTAACGGTGTCCTGAATTCCTGTGACATCTGATGGAATGTTGAGAAGTTGTTCGGAATACTGTCTCCATCTCTTTAGGATCGTTTTGTTCACTTATTGATGCTCTGTTAATTATTTCAGTTATGTCAAAGTGTTCTCCTCTGATTCTCATTGTACTGATCTATTTTTCTTTATTTACATGTATCTATATGCCTCCGTGTAGTTTTTATTTAAGGGTTTTCCATATTCCTCCTATTCTTTTTGTTTTTTCTCTCTTTACTATAATATATATATATATATACTTGCTATTATATATTCCATGTAACCACATTCCTGTTTAATTCTCACCCATTTAAAAAACATATTTTCCCTTTTTGTCTTTTATAGCTTTATTTACCTCTGCGTTCCACCAATTTGTTATTTTCTTTATCCATCTTTTGCGTTTTCTTTCGTGGTTCTGTGTGTTATGTTTGCAGTATTTATAATGTTTAATTTGAACATCTTCCATTCTTCTTCTACAGCTGATAATTCTAAAGGTAGTTTTACAAAGATTTCAGTTAGTTCTTTCTCATAATGTTTCTTCAATGCCTCGTCTTTGAGGTTTTTTAAGTTTACTGATTTGCAATGCATGTATTTGTCTGGCATTTGCTTTCCTCTTCATTTTTTTTCTTCTTATTTTGACAATAACTGCTCTGTGGTCTGTGTTAATACTTAAATTGTGCACTGAAACGAAGCAGATATCCACATGATTATATTATGATGTGAAAATTTCGTTACATATGATAAATACATTACCTAACAGTCCATTAACATGTTTCGCTGACTCACACTCTTACCAGAGTCGTGGATCAGCTGTGTTCTTGTTTCAACCATACCATGTGACCAAGCCATCCAGATATTTAAATCTGCAACTTCCCTTTGTTCTTTTCTACTGAATTCTGCCAACTAGTGACTATATTCTCTAATTGTATTTGTTTTTTATAATGTGCCCAAACATCTAGACTATTTACGCCTAATGTATCTTATCAGTTTGCAGTTTTCATTTGTTTCTTGTAAGACTGTCTTCAGGTCTTAGATATGACTGAGCTACCGTATGACAGTAGATGGAACTAGCTTATGTGTTCTAGCGCCGGATGATGGGTGGTACTCATCACACTCGACACACTACAGTGTGCCAAAGGCTTGGGAAGGAGGAGAGCAATTGGGAGGGTACAACTCTAATCTTGGTGCGAGGAAATGCAACCTCAAAACGTAGTGACATATCAGGTCAGACTAGGATCTAAGGCTTGGTTGGCATTTGGTCTAGGATCAAAGCTCTGATAGACGAAATGTTAGAGCATTGCTTCTGTAGTTTGTGTTGTTCCAGATGTATTGGTGTTAGCGTTCCTCCAGGAGACCGAGGGAAGAATCATGCTGCATGAGCAACGCATGGTCTCTACAATTCCGCCCAGGCTTTGTACTGTAAAGAGGTATAACTCCATCCCTAGTCTCAACCGGTCTCGGAATCAAAGCGAGAGGCAGCAGTTACGGGTTATAAGTCCTTGTTAATTGGCGTAGACAGGGGCGTCAGAAGTTCCCTCTGAGGGTGGAAGACACCTGCAGATGTCACTACTCAGTTAACGCCCGCCTCAAACAGGGCATCCCACAGCCGATTGGGTGCTGATGATTTATTATATTTTAAATTCTTTCTTTTATGACCTTGATGTGTATCTTCTAGAGTTTTCTTTGCCTTCTCTCTTTGAGTCATTTTGTTCAAGATGTCATCGGTTGTCTATAATTGCTTTTTTCCCCCCTTATTTTCCTTCACTGACACTTGCTGTTTGCAATCTGTATGCTAGGTTTTACACATTCCCATTTTATATTAATTGTTGCCTCATGATTTGCATATCGATGTTCCGGTGGCTAGAGGAGACTACTGCAACACATGTTGTATTCATTACGGATACAAAGAATATGCTTAGCAAGGTGGAGAAAGGAATGTTTCGTGTGGAATGGCTCTTGTCGCTTCAGAGGTCACAGATTGTGAGAATTGTATGGATATTTTCCCCTGGTCATGCTGGTGTACGGGGGAATGAACAGGCTGATAGGCTAGCAGGGAATGCACCTCTTGGTGGTATTTTGCCTATGGATAAGGGGGAGGTGGTCGTTCGCTTGTGGGACCAGGTGAAGGCGGAGGGACAGATTGAGAACCCATATGTGGAAAGAATGAGTTTGCGGGGGATCGGCAGGGGTTCTGGAAGAATCTCAAAACTCAGAGGGAAGACCAGGAGAACTTTTACTCAGATAGCGGTGGGAACGATTAGTAGTAAGACTCTTCGCTGGCTGTTGAACGAGGAGACGGAGCACGCATGGGAATATCCTGAGTGCAGTGATGTCGGTTCTTAACTCAACTTAACTCAACTCAACTCAACTTGCATGTCGATATTGTCCATGCTCTCAACGATTAGACTATTATGGTATCTAGTAGACGATGTTAAGTCATATATCCGTTAGTTAATGTTTCCGTTAATTAAAGTTTCTGCAACATTCAGCTTCATTTTACACCAATGCCCGCGATCTTGTAACATACTCGTGTGCGTGCGTGCGTGCGTGCGTGTGTGCGTGCGTGCGTGCGTGCGTGCGTGCGTGTGTGTGTGTGTGTGTGACTTTGCGTTTCTCTTGATATTTATGTACAATGTAGATGTCATTGTCTGCATTGACGTAGTGTAACTTTAACCATTTCAGAATGTAGTGTTGGAACGTTTGGTAGCAATTGCAACGAATCGTGCAGCACGAGTTGTGCGCCCTCCGACCAGGCAAACGTATCTTCTTGTGACACTATGACTGGGGCCTGCCTCAAGGGGTGTCAAAGTGGGTTCTCGGGAGACTTGTGCACGAAAGGTATGTATTGTGTTGTCTGTCTTTACATGATGAACTGTTCTGATTCCTTTTCTATGTCGGTTCCTTGGCGAAGGTGTTACGGACGCAAATCGCATCCCCGCATACCCGCGTTCGAAATACAGCTGCAGGCGATTTGGCAGTGTACCGCCTTGCGTTGGTTTTTCACGAAATAGTATAAGTTCCGGTCGTCGTTCAGAAAGCAATGACAAACCACTGAACGCAAACTTGCCAAGAGATCACAACAGCAAAAAATGATGGTGTTGACTGCGACGTCCTGTAAACTATATGCAACTAACTTTTAACTATATTCACATGTGATACAGTCTTAATAGTCGAGAGGTTCGGCTGTATTGCACTGGGTTTTATCCCATTTGACTGTCTCTTTCTGCAGGGCGACCTGCCAATAGCATAGCACAAAGCACGAACTCCGTAGCACCAGCGACGATTACCAGGAGTCTCCGAGATAAATGTACTCGTGAACCATAACAAGTAGCCAGAATAGAATGCACAACTTTCGGAAAACGAAGCAGACAGCTTGACACCTTCGCCACTGAGATTCCCTCTGCCATGGGAAGAAAACAGTGAAATCGTGTGCATCCATTGTCCTGGCTTGTGAAAATATCCCTATCAAGAAAAAGACAAGTTTCTGCACAGTACATAAACAGGCAAGAGATCAATTCTTGATATAATTAAGGGACGAGAACAGTTCAGGTAAGGTACCACATCTATCCAAGGTCTTATTGTTGTGTATATTTAGCCATTAATGTGAGTAGCTATATAATGTACATGTCAAGAACCTTTTATTTATTCTAAACAGTCGGACGATAGACATTACTACAGACACGAATGCTGTGATGTCGGTTCCTAGATTAATCAATCAATCAATCAATCAATCAATCAATCAGACACGTCCGAGACAGGCAAATAATCAATCTTGCGAACTCATAACACATCATGAGAGAAAACATACTACTGCAATGGTTTATTTGTATTAAAAGCCTATCTGACAACAAACCTATACCTAATAAATAAACGGAGTTTTAACGAATACTCTCGCTCAACTCTCTTACAGTGAATCTACGTGTATACCAAAATCACACATAAACCCGGTTATTAAATGGTGTCCTTCCCATAGCATCAATTAGTATAACATTACCTTCCTCATTTATGATCGGCCATTAAACCGTTCTAATTTTCACTCCTTCATGCAATTACGACCCTAATACACATTCCGTCTAACTCTTTCTATCTCGCTCAGTCTAACGCCCTAACTCAGTCCTTCTTTGTCTGATGTCCAACACACTCTGTCCAGCTTCCTACACTTTCTCTCCGTACTCGTCTTCCTTTCGCACATCTTCACGAGCAACTCGTGTTTAAACTCTGTTAACTATGTCTGTCTGATTCTCAGCTGTTGTCGGTATCTATCATATTTGACTGTTAACTATGTCTATCTGATTCTCAGCTGAGTTCGGTGTCGCCTGTCGTCTGTGGGGGGGGGGGGGGGGGGGGGGGGAAAGAGCAGAATCAACAAGCACACCTTTTAAATTCCCTTTCCTCAGTTTTGGTCTTCTGCCAGACCTTTGTCTACACACCTCCTTTCAGTCTCTCTCTCTCTCTCTCTCTCTCTCTCTCTCTCTCTCTCTCTCTCTCTCTCTTTCTCTCTCTCTCTCTCTCTCTCTCTCTCTCTCTCTCTCTCTCTCTCTCTCTCTCTCCTCTTACCCCAAAAACAATACCCCCCTTTATACTCCTCCAGAACATACCCACACAACACTGCCCTCCAACAAATAATAAAATTATTTAATGAAGACAAATGTCAGGTTGTGTGATGTATGTGTATAGAAATATGTGGTGTAGTCTATATATCGAATAAAATAAAGTAACGTACGAATACAAGCACTGGTCCAGTCACATCTCTACAAAACTCTATTGTCATATAAACTACCATATGTTTCCTGTCCTGACAATGTTATTCCGTTATCTTAATCACCCTCCTATAACTCTCTGTGTAAATGTCACAGTGATTAACTCAGTGGTTTTCATGTACTGATAAGGCACTGTACTGATAAGGCACTGTACTGATAAGGCACTGGACTGATAAGGCACTGTACTGATAAGGCACTGTACTGATAAGGCACTGTACTCAGCTGAGAGCATGGGTGATTTGACCTTCCTCGTGGAACACGGTCCAATTGGCAAGGTCAGTTAGCACTGCACCAGATTCCAGTCGTTGTCCTCATCTCTGAGTGGTAGGTAACTTCTCTGTTCTTGTGGAACCTGTCGAAGAGAGAACACCCGGTGTTAGCAACCCGACTCAGACCTATTATATGTGAGTGTAAGGCCGAAGGCCGTACTCAGACTTTAATATCTAGATCCTCATAGAACCACTCTGGTATAAGACAGGGGAGTTCATAACATTACCTGGAACGTGGTAAGAAAAGGAATGACCAAAGGGAAGCAAAGACACCCCAGTAGACACCCCACCGGACAATCCTAAACTTGACATTTCCTGTATCCCCCCAACCACTCTCAATCTCGCTGAATATACTCCCACGGCATAGGCCTTACCCTGCCAAGTGAAATGATATATCACTTGCCCTAGTTTACGCTACACATTAGCCCGCTGCGGCCGATGCTCCTAGAATACTTTCACACAACGCACTATCACTATGCTCAAGTCCTAACCTCTATCTATTAATAGACTACCTTATGCTAGTTATCCCTGTTCAGAGTCGGAATTCACAATTCACAACATGAACAAATGTCCGCCGTTTGCAAACAACATGGGACACTGTGAATCCTCTTATCCATTAGAACTTGGAACAAGCAAACACTCCCTTTATTAGTAGTCCATCCTACACACTGATCGCAAGTTTAGTTATTTTCAAACAGCCGAGATTTTTGTCTGAGTGACATCATTGGCTTGGCGGCAACCAAGTCAAGACGGCGCTTTCTCTCTCATCTTGAGATCCGGGCAAAACAACATGCCGACAAGTCTCTTTAGATCTTGGGGACTTTTCAAAACCTCTCGGTTGTGTTTGATATAATGAAAGCTCTTGTTCCACTAACAACAAAAGTTGCAGCTGTCTAGACCGACTATCTTTGGTCTTTCATCATTCGGCTCGACTACCTCCAGTAATTCCGCGACATGGCTGTCTATATATATATATATATATATATATATATATATATATATATATATATATATATATATATATATATATATATATATATATATATATATATATATATATATATTATCGTCATGTTAATTTGTGTTTTAGTTAAGTTATATTTCTGCAACATTAAGTTTATTTTCACACCATCGTCCGTGATCTTGTAACATAACTGTTAGTGTAACTTTACTTTTCTATTGATCATCATCATCATAAAGTACCCTGCCAGCTGGTGTAGTTGGTCATGGCTCTCAACAGATCTCGGTCTTTGGTGTTCTGGATCAACTGTGCTGATGATATTCCTCCATGCCACCGTCTCAGTCCATCCAGAATCTTTTCTCTTGGTCTGCCTCTGACTCTCTTCACCTTGACCTTTCCAACTGTCACGACGTTCTCCAATGCCTCTATTTTCATCACATGTCCAAATGAAGCTGTTTGCCTCTTTCTTATTGTTGCATATAATGTTCTAGTTTTATTAACGTCTTTCAGGCAATCGTTGTTAGCTACTCTGGCAATCCAAGGAATTCGCAACATCCGTCTCTGGAATCACATCCATTTAGCTTCTAAATTCTTCCTAATGTGTTCATTTACATTCTAAGATTTTATTGATGTCCGTGTAAAAAGTAGAAGCCATTGTATGCACTGATGTAGTGAAATTGTGACAATTTCAGGCTGTAAGAATGGAACGTTTGGTACGAACTGCAGCCAATCGTGCAGCCCGAATTGTGCCACCTCCGACCAGGTAAACGTGTCCTCGTGTGACACTAAGACGGGGGCCTGCCTCAAGGGGTGTCAGAGTGGGTTCTCGGGAGACTTGTGCAGCAAGGGTATGTAATCTATTGTCTGTCTTCACCTTTGATATACTGAACATATTCAGTGCCCTTTGACAACGGTACAATACAGTCTGTGAACATAGATATGCACAGTTGTGGTTTCAAACAAAACTTTATCTTCTTCCTCTCTCTCTTGTATTTCCCAATGGAGCATAGGTCCTCTAAAACATCATAGTAGACATGATTCAGGGGAAGAAAACATCGAGTGGGTGTGTGCCTCCATTGTCCCAGCTTGTTGAAATGTGCAACATTTGAAATTCTAGAAATGGCTGTACAATACATAAATAGGCACGAGATCAGTTCACGGTAATGACTATTGAAAAGAACACTATATACAAGGGGCGTTCATTCGAAATCCGTTCGAGCCGCTCCGCGTGTAATTACGTACGTTGAACATGATCATGTCATAGTCATGTGATACGTACTGACCAGTGAATAAAAGAGCAAGTGCTTATCGTCCCATGATAAATAGGTTCTGTTTGTGACCGTTGAGAGAATAGCCGGGTTGATCCAAAATCCGCCCAAAGAAGCTCAAAGAGCGGTGATTCAGTTTTTTTTCATTTGAAGGATGTCGACCAGGGACATACAAAGAAGAATGCAGGCAGCGTACGGTAACAAATATGTGTCGAAGACAACAGTGACAGACTGGGCACGAATGTTTCGGAAAGCACGTTAATTCATGACAGATCTTCGACGACTGGGTCAAGCGCATATTTTTGCAACAGAAATAACCATGGCCAAAATTGATGCAGCAGTACAGATGAATCGTTGTCAAAGCGTACGTTCGCTAGCGAAAGAATTTGATGTGTCAGTTGGGAGCATTCAAAAGGTCGTTCGTAAGAAACTGCAATATCGGAAGGTGTATTCACGGTGGGTACCACAGATGTTGACCGACCACCAAAAAGAGGAACACTTGGACTGGTGCTTGAACCACTTGCTGCGTTACAGAGTAGAGGGTGATGTATTTCTCTTCCGCAAAATGACAGGCGATGAATCATGGTGTCACCACTTTGAGCCGAGCAGCAAAAGAGAGAGCATGCAATGGAAGCATGCTGGATCACCAAAAGCCAAAACAGTCACGTTACAGGTTTCCGCTAGTAAGGTTATGCTGAGCGCATTTTTTTTAATCAAGAAAGGCTATTGTTGGCCGACTTTAAAGAACCTGGTGGCAACATCAACTCTACCCACTACTTGCAAACACTAGGCATTTTTTTTTTATCAAGAAAGGCTATTGTTGGCCGAATTTAAAGAACTTGGTGTAAACATCAACTCTACCCACTACTTGCAAACACTAGGCAAGATTCAAATACCCATCAAGAATAAATGACCCGGCATGCTTTCTCGCGGTGTGATTTTGTTGTACGATAATGCTCGTCCGCATGTCGCTAAGATTGTGCAGAAAGCATTAGCAAGGAAGAAGTGGGAAATTCTGCAGCATCAAGCCTATAGTCCTGACTTGTCACCATGTGATTTTTATTTGTTCGGACCTCTAAAAAAAGCTCTCAAGGGGCAACGATTTCGCACGGATGCAGACGTAATGAACACGGTAACCACTTGGTTCAGTGGGCAACCACAATCCTTTTTTGCGGACGGCATTCGCCGCCTACCTAAGCAATGGAATGCTTGCCTGAATGCCTACGGCGACTTCTTCTGATGAACCCATAGTGCATAATTCATTCAATATGAATGCTTTGTTTAATTCTACCACAACTATTAATGTTTCTTTCATGCTTTGGGGGAAGGGAGGGGGGGGGGGGGGAGGCTGAGTGGTCTCGAAGTATGGTGTACGCCTCGAGTGCTGGAAGTCCCGGGTTCAGGCCCCGGTGAGGACCGGGATTTTTTCACGAGGACTTCTAGTAATAAAATTCCCCCTGGCCTCTGGGTGGTGGAATCGGACTCCCGTGTGTATTTTTGCGCCCGTAAAAACTCCCTTGGCAGTTGGAAATCGAAAAAGAGTAGCCTAACGGCGCTGCCCGGGCAAAATTTCTGGGTGTCAGGCCTTACTCAGATATGACTGATCTACCATATGAGAGTGCCGGCTTCCTGGCCTAGAGGTTAGCGACTTTTCTCCGTAATCTCGTATACTCTCGTAAGTAAAGTGACGACGGTAAGAATCAGCAGTGGTTCGAATCGCGTCGGTAAATTAGGGGCATGTGAGCCGGCCGCTCAGAAAGCGTAATCTTGCCAAGAAATCAACAATCAGCTGAAAGATGCCGAAGTTGACAGCAATGTGCTGTAAAGGATATGCAAACAATTTATTATTACCATATGAGAGTAGACGGTACTACGTGCTTTCTGTCAGCGCCGAACGTTGGGCGGCGCTTACCAAACGCCCCACCACACATTGTGCCAACAACTTCGGGTGGAAGAGCACAATTGGGTGGTTACAAGCCTTACCCAGGTGCGAAGAAATACACCCTAAAGACAAAATGTCATGGCAGGGCAGACCAGGCCCTAAGCCTTGGTTGGCAGCTGGTCTAGGATCGAAGCTCCGACAGGCGGACAGTTAGAGCATTGCTTTGTTGATCCGACAGCTTTTGCAGCTTGTTCCAGATGTATAGGTGTTATCTTTCCTCTGGAGTTAACTAGACAGGCCGAGAGAGGGATCATGCTGCATAGGCAACACATGACCTCTATATTTTAGCCCAAGCTTTGTGCTATGGAGAGGCAATATATCCGCCCCTGGTCTTAACCGGTCTCGGAATCAAAGCGAGAGGCAACTGTTACGGGTTATAAGTCCTTGTTAATTGGCGTAGACGTGGGGCGCCACGCGTTGCCGCTGTCGGTGGGAGACACCTACAGGTGTCACTGATCAGCTACCGCTTGTCTCAAGCTGGGCAGCCCCCAGCCAATTGGGTGCTGATCCGCTACAGCCTGCCTGCTTCAATGGGTGCTTGGGGCTAGGACACAATCTGAATCGCAGGCTGTAAAACCAATGCACCAGCGACTAATAAAAAGAAAAATATAAACCTCAAGTTACGGCTTGCAACCTGGAACGTGAGAACCATGTGTCCAGGAATTTCCCATGACTTGAGAAATATTGACGATGTGAGAAAAACGGCAGTGATTGATGCCGAATTAATCGTCTTAACATTGATGTTGCTAGCTTGCAGGAGATTCGCCTCGCTGAGGAAGGTTTACTCAGGGAAAACAATTACACTTTTTTGGGGGGCAAGGGTAGAGGGCAAGCAGAAAAAAAGGCAACATGGTGTGGGCTTTGCAGTGAATAATTCGCTACTGGGAATGATTGATATCCCAGCTGGAGGTAATGAAAGACTATTGTCCCTGCGCTTGGCAACCTCTTGTGGTGTTGCCACCATTATCACTGCGTATGCACCGACACTCGCTTCCTCTGATGATGTAAAGGGATTCGTTCTATGAGGAGTTAGACTCTGTGATCAAGGTAGTTCCAAAATTCGACTCTTTGTAAATGCTCGGTGATTTCAATGCTCGCGCGGGCAAGGACTCGAGTTCATGGCCAGTGTGCCTTGGAAAATACTACATCAATCGCATGAATGGACATGGGCAAAGGCTGCTGGAGCATTGCACCAGAAATGACCTGTGTATTACAAATTCTTTTTTAAAACAAATGATCTGCATAAGGTCACATGGAAACACCCAAGATCCGGCCAAAAACATTAGCTGGACTTCATCTTCACACGGAGACCACATCTGAACGATACATCAATAACTCGAAGTTACCACAGTGCTGACTGTGATACGGATCATTCTTTGGTTGTTGCTAGGGTTAGACTGAGACCAAAGAGAATCTATACAGCTAAACATAAATCTAGCCCCAAGATTAATATTATTAATACTCACGATCCTGAAAAGTGCTTTCAGTTCCAACAGCAACTTGAAGACGCTTTCACTGATACACCAGAAAATTGTACAGTAAGTGACAAATGGGGTACACGTAAGGAAACACTTTATAAAACTGCCGTAGGGGTTTACGGTACTGTGGATCATAAGAGGCAGGACTGATTTGCGGCAAACAGCCAGACTCTGCAGCCCTTGATTGATAAAAATAAGATAGCTCTCTTAAGGAACAAGGAAAGACCAACGCGAAATACTCTGAGTGAGCTAAAGCAAGCTAGGAAGGATGTGCAAAAGGCTGCCAGGCAGTGTGCAAATGACTATTGGATCAAGTTATGTGAGTCCATTCAAATCGCAAGTGATAAGGGAAACATCAGAAGCATGTATGAAGGAATATAGAAAGCCTGTGGTCCATTGATCAAAAGACGTGCACCTTTGAAAACCTTGACTGGAGAAATCATCACTGATAAGAAACAGCAGATGGACAGATGGGTAGAGCACTATTTGGAGCTTTACTCAAGTGAGACCAAACTACCATAGAGGCTCTATCACCTCCTGACCACCTGGACACACTTCCCACCATAACAGAAGTTAAGTGTGCTATAAATGAAATTGCATCTGGCAATGCTCCAGGTAATGATGGGATTCCAATAGAGTTTATCAGGAGTGGGCAAGACACACTCACTCTACAGATCCACCAGCTAATAGAGCTATGCTGGCGAGAAGGACAAGTCCCACAGGATTTCAAAGATTCAAGCATCATAACACAATACAAGAACAAGTGCGATCGGAGCGACTGCAACAACTATATTGATATCTAACTTCTGTGTATTGTTGGAAAAGTATTTGCCAGAATTGTTCTGCGCAGACTTGAAATCCTAGGAGATCAAGTCTACCCCGAATCACAGTGTGGCTTTCGACAGAACCGGTCTACCATTGATATGATATTCTCATTGCGACAAATGCAAGAAAAATGCCGTGAACAGAATCAACCACTGTTTATTGCCTTCATCGACCTCACAAAGGCACAAAGATCAGTCGTGAGGGTCTGTTCAAGGCACTAACGAAAATTGGCTGCAAACCAACTCTTCTGTCCATTGTGGAATCGCTCCACACAGGCATGAAGGGTATAATCAAGTTTGATTGTGCAACTTCTAAAGAGTTTGAAATCAAGAGTGGAGTTAAGCAAGGTTGTGTACTAGCTCCTACCCTCTTTGGAATATACTTTTCACTTCTACTGAAATATGCCTTTCATGATCAGGATGCTGATATATACATTCACTCACGCTCAGATGGCGGCCTCAATAATGCTCAGAGATTGAAGGCCAAGACTAAAATTAGGAGGATACTGATCAAAGAGTTGCTTTTTGCAGATGATGCTGCAGTTACGACTCACTCTGAGGAAGAATTACAATGTCTACTATCTGCATTCTCCAATGCTTGTTCTAAATTTTGATTAACAATTAGCAAAAAGAAGACACAGATTATGTCACAAGATGCACATGGGGTACCGTCAATCTTTTTTGACGACGCCGAACTAGATATGGTAGACCATTTTACATATCTAGGAACAGTGGTAAATAGCAAATTGTCCCTAGATCACGAAATCAACATCCGGATTGGTAAGGCAGCAACAACAATGAACAGATTAAGAAAAAGAGTCTGGGAGAACAGGAAGCTTACTGCCAAAACAAAAGTCCTTGTCTATCAAGCTTGTGTCCTTAGTACTCTTCTTTATGGCTGTGAAGCCTGGGCAACTTACTCACACCAAGAGAAACGTTTAAACAGCTTTCATATGCGGTGTCTGCGAAGAATTCTTGGTATTAGGTGGCAAGACAAAATCGCAAATACTGAAGTATTGGAAAGATCAGGTTGTGTGACGGTTTATTCCATGCTCAGTCTTCGTAGACTTAGATGGATAGGACATGTTCTTCTTTGGTGAATGAAAAGAGATCTCAAGGTCGGCCTCTACTAAGATACAAAGATGTGTGTAAGCGGGGCATCATTGATACAGGCATTGATAATGCACATTGGGAGCAAATCGCTGCTGAACGTGTTGCATAGAGGAAACAACATCACAAATGGAATAAAGACAAAGGTAAAAATTATTGCAGATACGTAACACACCGAGCGTGTGAGACGTAAGATGGTGCATGATGGTGGAAATGACTACGTGTTCATATGCATCCACTGTGAACGGACATTTACAGCGCGAAGTGGCCATATCAGTCACATTCGCTACCGCCATGGGTAATAGTTATTATGCCTTTCTGAAGAACAAACTCTCGTCTGTCAAGACGGCAAGGTGCCAATGATGTTAATGTTTCTTTCATGCTTGGGGGGGGGGGGGGGGGGGGGGCGCTGCGTGGTCTCGAAGTATGGTGTCCACCTCAAGTGCTGGAGTTCCCGGGTTCAGGCTTCCGGTGAGGACCGGGACTTTTTCACGAGGACTTCTAGTTACAAAATTTCCCCTGGTCTCTGAGTAGTGAGATCGGATGCCCGTGTTTATTTTTGCCCACGTAACAAATCCCGTGGCAGTTGGAAATCGAAAAACAGTAGCCTAAAGGCGCTGCCCGGGCAAAATTTCTAGTTAAAAATCTACCCAAAGTATTTCAGGATCCTCGCCTGTGCTATGGAGTTCGTGCACTGAGCTGAGTTTTCCAGACTCAGGTTTAAGTTAGGAGGATAACGTAGCACTTATGGGTTATACCAGTGTGCCGTGATGTTGATCCATCGACTGAACGAAACTAATCTAAACTAAACTAAACTAAACTAAACATCTTTTACAATAAAGCCATGGGAACGGGTTTCAAATGAACGTCCCTAATACATAAGGGAAGAAAACACTTTATAAATACCGGAATATTCATTCATTTATTCATTCATTCAGTAGCAAGTCCTTTGCAGAACCTCGCTCCCATATAACAACCTTCCGAAAAACCTCTCGATCATAAGCAAGATGTCCCGAGTCTGATACACCCATCTGGAGATCATCCGCCACATCCTGCACCCATCTTCTCTTTGGCCTTCCTCTTCCTCTTTTCCCAGGCACATACACCTCCATTTTTGTTCTCTCCAAACTTTCGTGACGTTTCAAGTGACCAAAATATTTCAATTTTCTTTGTTTTATCATTTTTAATAGCCAATCTTCTTCAATATTCAGCTCTTGAAGTATTGAGGCATTTGTTATTTTTTTAAACCCAAGATATTCTTAGAATTCGTCTATAACATTTATATTCAAAGGCATTTATGCGCTGTTCAGCTTGTTTAGTAAGTGTCCAGGTCTCACAGGCGTATGTTGCAATGGAAAAGATGCATGCTCATAAACATCTAATTTTTGTAGTTCTGTCTGTCCCATTCCATAATTTATTCACTTGTTTTAGTCTTTGAAGAGCAAACTGCTAGTCGCCGTTTAATTTCTTTCATTGTGACACCGTTGTTGTTAATCAATGACCCAAGATGTTCACAATTTTCCACTACCTCCAATGTTTCCTCATTAACATATATTTCTTTCTCCACATTGGTTTTATCTGTATGCATTATCTTTATGTTTGCAATGTTCAGATACAAGTTGTGATTTTCACTATTCAATTGGGTTAAGGCTATTAGATTTTCTATACCAGTCTGTATTGTGGATAGCAATACTGTATCATCAGCATACCGAATCTCTGGTATGTCAAGACCACCGATATTTAGGGCATCATATAGCTCCCTATTTATATCATCTCTTACATTTCTCATTATATTTTCGGCCTACAGGTTAAACAAATAGGGGGACAGCACACTTCCCTGACGGACTCCTTGCTTGATGTCAAACCAATTTGATGTCTCGTCATCTATTCTAACCACAGCTTGTTGGTCTAGATAGAGCATTCTTATGAGTTGTAGTACATGTGGTGGAAAGCCCATATTCCTAATGATTTCCCAAAGTTTCTGATGTTGTGCACAGTCAAATGTCTTTGAATAATCCACAAAACATGAGAATAAGTTTGCATTAAATTCTCTGCAGTTCTCTATTATTAAACACATATTGAGAATGTGATCTCTTGTTCCTCTTCCTTGTCTAAATCCAGCTTGAACCACGGTAATTTCTTTTTCCATTTTCTTACGAAGTCTTCTTATTATTATGATGTTTAGTAGAATTTTACTTGCATGACTGATCAGGGCAACAGTTGTATAGTTGGTGCATATTTTCAGGTTGCCCTTTTTGGTATTGGAATGAGATAGTTCTCTTCCATTCGTTTGGCCATATACCATATTTCCATATCATTTTACATAATGCGTGATAGATTTATATGCTTTCTTCTCCTCCCACTTTAATTAGCTCAGCTGGTATTTCATAACATCCAGGTGATTTACCATTCTTCAAGTTCTTTATTGCCCATGCAATTTCATCTAATGATGGTTCTGCAGGTTCTGTCTCTGCTGTCGTTGGCAGATGCATCTCATTCATATCCTCACTGTCACTCATATCATACATTCTATTGCAATACACCTGCCATCGCTCTAGAATTTGTCTAGATTCTGTTAAGGTACTTCCCATCTTGTCACATATAACATTCAATTGAGGTTGAACATTTCTTGTCAATAACTTCATTTCATTGAACATTTCGTAATCTCTTCCAGTCTTATGATATTGCTCTATTCTGGTAAAGCAATCTTGTATACATTGATTTTTGTCCTTTCTTGTGTTCTTTCTTATTTCTCGAGTTAAAGATTTATACTTCATCCTGCTGTTATCGGATTCACCTTCTTTCTGTTTCAGTTCCCTTCTTTTATTTATTAATTCTAACGTGTCTGATGTAATCCATGGCTTAATTTGCTTTTTCTTGGTCGGAATTAAATCTTTGGCTGCAGTTATCAAGATATCTCTAGCTTGTACTGCAAGTTCATAATGTGTTATTTCCTCTTGTACAGACATCAAGACCCTAAAACGATTCCTAACTTCTACAGTGTATGCATCTGGTATTGTTGTGAGATCAAAACGAAGTGGCCTTGGTTCTCGGGTAAGCTTTTTAGAGTTTTAATTTCAGATCTGCTTCTAACAACTGATGATTCGTATCACAATATGCACTTCGTAGGGTTTTTGCAGATGGTATGCTTGATCTCCATCTTCTTTGAATTAAAATATAATCTATCTGATTTTTGGTAATACTGTCCGGGGACTTCCATGTGAATAGACGTCTTCAGTATTGTTTAAAAAGTGTGTTGGCTATCATTAACTCATTTTCTGTGCAAAATTCAATTAATTTGTCACCTGCATCATTTCTGTTTCCCAATACAAATTTTCCTAAAACGTGTCTCTCATTTTCAGCTGTTCCTATACCCACTTTTGCATTAAAATCTCCCAGTATTATTGCTAGATCATTATGACCAATCTTATTTAATGTGTCTTGCAGTGTGGTGTAAAAATCTTCAATTTCGTCTTCCTCTGCTGTTGAAGAAGGTGCATATATCTGTACGAGTGTTGTGTTGTTGTTTTTTTGGACGGCCTTTAATTCTAATAGTGTGGATTCTATCACTAACTGGGTTATATCCCAGTAAAGCTTTTGCAGATGTTTTATCTAAACAAAATGCCACTCTCCACGTCTCTACCAGAATGCATGAAAAGACTTCCATTTTCATTTGTAAAATGTCCCTTGCCTTTCCAGCGATGTTCACTAATTCCTAAAATGTGAATATTTAACCTCTCAGTCTCATCACATACTACTTTAAGTTTCCCCTCATACAGACTTCTCACATTCCACGTTCCTATCCTCACTATTTTTCTTAGTCTGACACAGGGGATTTCCTTGGTAACACAGTCAGGATTAACTCCGTCATCACGATTACTAGTACTAGTCCCTGTGTCACACTGTGTTATCTGATCTGCCTGGCCTGTGGGTCTCGCCACCAGATCTCTTTCTTATTATGTTTTCTGTCATAGTTGTTATGGTTTCTTGGCAAGTTCTGCAGAAAGTAGTTTGTCATTGCTTTCCTTCTGGGCAGTGACTGTACTAGTCGGTGGCCATAGCCATTGTCTCTACTGATGAGATCATCTGCCTATTGCCGCAGAGTGCAAGACCATAACCAACAACAATCTGTCGGCTGCTCTCACACTCCACCAACCACCTGCTTCCATGGCTTCACGTAACCCTGATCGGTGGGGGGGGGGGGGGCCTAAACGGGTACTCTACCTTGCCCAAGGGTGTCCCGTAGACTAACCTTACATCTCCTTTGATAGGGGATATCCCTACCCCGTTATCCGGTAGGGAATATAACAGTATATAAATAAGGGATGAGGATATATAAAAAGAGAACATTACAAATAAGGAAAGTGAACATTATAGAAATACACATAGAGAACACTATATACATAAATAGGCAAAGAGAACAATATATTTAAAGGGAAGAGAACATTATATAATTATGGGGAAACAACACAACATATATATATATATATATATATATATATATATATATATATATATATATATATATATATATATATATATATATATATATATATATATATATACAGGTATTGATCGACTTACGACCTATGCAACTTACGACCATTCGACTTTACAACCACAATCACTAGCCATATTAGATTTTACATTTATTTCTGCCTCAATTATCAGTCAAACGGCGTTGTCTGCAATCATCGGCGGTCGTTAACTACGGAAAGGGAGGCATGATGCTATGCTGCTCTAAGAAATAACACGGTCACACTCAATAACCCTAGGTCCATTGACTTCCATTGATTTGACAGTGAACATGAACTTGAAACGATTCGGGGAAAAATAGTAAAACTCGCCAAAGACCTTTCTTCGCAGTGTGAAATTGAGGATGTCGAAGAGTTGCTAGACAAAGAATACGGAGAACTTACAAATGAAGACTTAATCGAACTGTAAGAAGAAAGAATGGCGGAAGAAGAAAGAAGAGAAGCCAAGAAAGAAGAGGATGAGCCCGAAAGAAAGTTCACCACTAAGGGATTATCAGAAGGTTTATCGTTACTGAATAAACTTCTTATACATTTCGAAACAATGGACCCAAACATCGAACGATTTGCAAGGATTGAATGGATGACGCACAATTTGTTTCGTCCGTATCGTGAAATTTATGATGAAAAAAAAAAGAAACATACAATTCAGACAAAGCTCACCATGTTTATGAAAAAACCAACTCCGGTACTCCCAACTGGTGCCTTAGACGACCACATTAATGATCTGCAGCCAAGCACCAGTGGCCAATAAAATGTTTCGTACATGTTTATATATTTTGATGTTAATGAGAATTTGATGTGTTTTGCGATTGGGAAAATGTTTCCTATAGTATTTTCCACACCTGTATTTTGTATTTTGTATTTCCGCGTTTTCCATCCTGTTTCAGGATATTGCGGTCAACACCAGCATCTTTCAGCTGTATGTTGATTCCTAGGCTAGATTACGCTCATCAGCACGCCACGACTTTCTGAGCGACCGGCTCCATACTCTCATAAGTCACTTTTGCGATTCGAACCACTGCTAATTCTCGTCGCGTCACGTGACGAGAGTACTCGGGGTTAGCGGAGAAAGCTGCTAACTCCTCGGCCATGGAGCCGGCTCTGTATTTTGTATGGTTTGCAAATATTAAACCAGTTGTACATGTACAGTTAATGAAGTGTTTTTCTTAAACCTGACGATGTAAAAATAAGAAACAAAATGGTGTAGAGATGATACAAATGGCACAGAATGAACATCGAAAATTATGACTTATAACAATAATAAAAGAATTGTATGATATAATTTAACTTAAATATTTTTATAACATCACTTCACATTACTGTACACATAGCGTACTCAACTTACGACCATATCGTGTTACGACCGGTCTGTCGGAACCGATCGTGGTCGTAATTCGAGCATTAGCTGTATATATATATACATATATATATATATATATATATATATATATATATATATATATATATATATATATATATATATATATATATATATATATATACATATATATATATATATATATATATATATATATATATATATATATATATATATATAAGCACAGAAAACAGGGATAAGGGAAGGGAGCATTATGTATATTAGCGAAGAGACCATTGTATTAATTCGGTAATAGACCGCTATATAACTACTCGAAGAAGAAAATATTCACATAGAAGAATAGAACATTATATAAATAAGCGAAGAGAACACTATATAAATAAAGTAAAAGAACGCTATATAATATAAATAAGTGGACATAACACAATTCAAATAAGCCAAGAGAACAGTTCACGATGTAGACAAGGGGAGAGAACGGTTTTCTATATCGATATGGAAAGACAATAGTTCTCTATATAGACAGGGGAAGGACAGAGTTCATGATACAGACAAGGATAGAGAACAGTTCGCTATATAGATGTGGACATACCACAGCGCTCTATTTAGACAAGGGAAGATCAGTGTTCATGGTATAGATAAGGGAAGAGAACAGTTCAACAGTTATCAGTTATCAGTTGGGGTATCTTCATTGAACTCCGGACAGGCCCATAGGTGCTCAGATCCTCCCCCCAGCATATGCATCAGCGTCCGGTGGCTAATAGTGCCAGTTCTGTGTTGGTTGACGAGGCACCTCGTTTAGCTGATGTACCTCTCGCGTCTGGCCGTGCCGATTCTTACTCCCAAGTCTTTCATCCTGGACAGCGATGTAGATTCACTGACGTCAAAGTCCTCTGTTCTCGCCATATCTTTAAGGATGTTAATAACATCGGCACGATCCATGGGCTACAGGGGGTGCAGAGCCAGCCAGTTTATCAGCTCGTTCATTTCCCTCGACACCCGCATGTCCCGGGACGAAGATGAAGGTGACTTTACGGACAACAGACTTCCGCAGTGACTCAGACCACTATCTACGCACAGATTTAGCTTCGACCTTCCAAAGATTCCAGCCATATGACAGCCTGTGTAACTGCCATCACCTCCATCGTCATGCTGCTCGTGGTCATAGAGTGGGCACCACTAGATTATTGAACGGTTCGGCCCGCTGAACGGGCTGTAAATGCCTACGCGCTTCTCTGCTGCTTTACAAAAGATCCATCTGTATAGATGGGTCATATCTGAGTGTTCATAGATGAGCGCGTTGACCTCTGCATTGACAGCAGCAGGGTTCTGCTCTCTGCACCGTCTGTCGAGTGTGATAATGCAGGAGAAAGTGCACTTAAAAGCTGGAGGGACCAGCACCCATTCCTTGCCGGGGTTGATACTGGTAAGACTGCAGACCTGAAGTATGCACGAGCTCTCCAGATCTTGATCCTGTGTTCCATTGTCGGGAAGTCAAGGAGGTATCTCATTGCTACACAGCTGGTGTCTCTCGTGCAGCCCAAAATGATGCGTATGGCTTCGTTTTATACCTTTTCAAGTCTTCCAATCTCTGTAGGGCTGACAGTGAGGATGGCCAGGGCATACTCGATGGGTGAAAGCACCAGTCCTTGGAACAGAAGTATTAGCAGTCTTTGCTCGATATTGACTGTCGTCATGACTCTCATTGCTGACAAACCATTTCGAGCTTTCGTTATGACATAATCGACATGATCTCTGAAAGACAGGCTACGATCAAGCCTCACGCCAAGATATGTCATTGACTGGGTTCTACTCAAAATGCTCCCATCCATTCTTACTGCCGACAGGTCTGTGTTCACAATATGGTTGTTTAGGGAGAGCCATGTAACCGATACCTTTGCAGGGTTGACAAGGGCACCGGCATCAGCACACCATGAGGAAATTCGATAATGTTCGCCCTGCATATCATTGGCAACCGCCTGTCTATCTCGACCTTGTCGATACACAAGAATGTCGTCAGCAAATGACAGAGTCCTACCCCTCCCGTCCAACTGTTGTTCAGTGATCGGCACCGTATACACGTTGAATAGTACTGGTGACAGTGGTGAACCTTCCGGCAATCCTGGACATATCATTGTCGGCTCTGAAGACCAACTCCCGCATCTTAGCACCACCTTCCTTTGGAGTAGAACTGCAGCTATCCATCGTACAGGGTGAGGGTGCACTTTCAGTCTGAGCAGGGTTTGCATCAAGTGCTCGAAGGATACTCTATTGTATGCGTCCTCTAAGTCTATGGCGGCCGCACATGTCTCTTCTCTGACCTGAAATCCTTCGTAAACATCTTGAGCACAGACGGCCGCATTCAGCCATGACTCTTTGTTACGTCTGTATCTTCCAAGTGTGGGCGGGAAGCAGCCGAGTAGTTCCAAGTCACAAGCAAGTCTGTGTGCTACAATTTTCTCCAGTAGCTTGATAGCAGTGTTCTTCATGATATAGATAAGGGAAGAGAAGAGTTCATGATATAGATAAGGGAAGAGAAGAGTTCATGATATAGATAAGGGAAGAGAAGATTTCATGATATAGATAAGGGAAGAGAAGATTTCATGATATAGATAAGGGAAGAGAACAGTTCACGATATAGATAAGGGAAGAGAAGATTTCATGATATAGATAAGGGAAGAGAACAGTTCACGATATAGATAAGGGAAGAGAAGATTTCATGATATAGATAAGGGAAGAGAACAGTTCATGATACAGATAAGGGAAGAGAACAGTTCACGATATAGATAAGGGAAGAGAAGAGTTCATGATATAGATAAGGGAAGAGAACAGTTCACGATATAGATAAGGGAAGAGAACAGTTCATGATATAGATAATGGAAGAGAACAGTTCATGATATAGATAAGGGAAGAGAAGAGTTCATGATATAGATAAGGGAAGAGAACAGTTCATGATATAGATAAGGGAAGAGAAGAGTTCACGATATAGATAAGGGAAGAGAACAGTTCATGATACAGATAAGGGAAGAGAACAGTTCACGATATAGATAAGGGAAGAGAAGAGTTCATGATACAGATAATGGAAGAGAACAGTTCATGATATAGATAAGGGAAGAGAACAGTTCATGATACAGATAAGGGAAGAGAACAGTTCACAATTTAGATAAGGGAAGAGATCAGTTCATGGTATAGTAAAGGGAATAGAACTGTTGATGATAGAGATAACGAAAGAGAACAGATAGATAAAGGAAGAGAAGAGTTCATGATAGAGATAAGGGAAGAGAAGAGTTCATGATAGAGATAAGGGAAGAGAAGAGTTCATGATAGAGATAATGAAAGAGAAGAGTTCATGATAGAGATAAGGGAAGAGAAGAGTTCATGATAGAGATAATGAAAGAGAAGAGTTCATGATAGAGATAAGGGAAGAGAAGAGTTCATGATAGAGATAATGAAAGAGAAGAGTTCATGATAGAGATAAGGGAAGAGAAGAGTTCATGATAGAGATAGGGGAAGAGAACAGGTCGTGCTACAGATAAGGAAGAGAACAGTTCATTATACAGATAAGGGAAGAGAACAGGTCGTGCTATAGATAAGGGAAGAGAACAGGTCGTGCTATAGATAAGGAAGAGAACACTTCATTATACAGATAAGGGAAGAAATCAGTTCATGGTATAGTTAAAGGAATAGAACAGTTAATGATAGAGATAACGGAAGAGAGCAGTTCATGATATAGATAAGGGAAGAGAAATATCCAAGGTCTTATTGTATTGTATATGTGGCAACCAACATAAATAGCTATATAATTGAACTGTCAAGATAAATTACATCTAGTCTACCACGTTAATTTATCTTCTTCTTCTTCTTCTTCTTGTTGTTGTTGTTGTTGTTGTTGTTGTTGTTGTTGTTGTTGTTGTTGTTGTTGTTCTTCTTCTTCTTCTTCTTCTTCTTCTTCTTCTTCTTCTTCTTCTTCTTCTTCTTCTTCTTCTTCTCCTTCTTCTTCTTCTTCTTCTTCTTCTTCTTCTTCTTCTTCTTCTTCTTCTTCTTCTTCTTCTTCTTCTTCTTCTTCTTCTTCAGCATTCCGAGCCATTGAGGTTCTTTGCTGCAGATACAATCCGTCTCCATTCGTCTCTCTGGTTGACCTTCTTTTGCCAGTCGTTGATTACAATTGCTTGCAGGTCTGTAAGTATATTATCACTCCACCGTCTTCTTGGTCTACCTCGGGGTATACGGTCATTTATTTCCTGAGTGTAAGCGAGTTTTGTTTTCCTATTATCTTCCATTCTTTCTATATGCCCCAGCCATTGTAGTCTATTAGCCTTCATGATACCAGTGATTAGCGGGGACTTAAACAGATCATAAATGTCTTTGTTGCTTCTTCTTTTCCACTCTCCACTTTGTGTATCCCTAATGGGTCCAAAGATGCGTCTTAAAACTTTGTTCTCAAAGGTTTGTAACAAGGCTTCGTCTCCTTTCGTTGTACTCCAGGTTTCAGAGCCATACAGCACAACTGGTCTGATCAGTGATTTGTATATTGTGATTTTGGTGTTACGAGATAGCGCATTTTATTTTAGCAGATGTTGTAGTGCATAGTATATCTTATTTCAAGAGTTGATTCTAGCTTGTATTTCTTCCCTTATTATGTTGGAGCAGTTGAAGATTGTACCCAGGCATTTGTTTGTTTCTGTTCTTTTAATTGTCATATTATCTGTTTGTATGTGGCCAGAGTTTTTAGCCATTCCTTCTCTTGAAATTACCATATATTCTGTCTTATCTTGGTTGATAACAAGTCCCATTTGGTGAGCTTTTCCTTTAAGTGAGTCAATATTTCCAATATCTTTTGTTTTCGTTAATTCATGTTTTCGTTAATTAATGTTTCCGTTAATTAATGTTTCTGCAACTTTCATGTTATTTTTGCACCAACGTCCTCGATCTTGTAACATAACCGTGTGTGTAATTTTACGTTTCTTTTGATGTAGATGTAATATGTAAAAATCATTTTCTCCACTGTAGTAGTATAACTTGGACAATTTCAGGCTGTAGTGTTGGAAAGTTTGGTATGAATTGCAGCGAGTCATGCAGCCCAAAATGTTCGCCCTCCGGCCAGGCAGACGTGTCCTCTTGTGACATTAAGACTGGACCTGCCTTAAGGGGTGTCAGAGTGGGTTCTCTGGTGACACGTGCAAAGAAAGTATGTATGATGTTGTCTATCTTCGCCTAAGATATACTGAATATGTTTACTTCCCTTCGACAAACTTACAATAGAGGGATTAAACCCGAGTCTGTGAACATATAAATGGGCAGTTTTGGTTTCACACAAAGCATGATGTTTTTCTCTTGTCTTGTATTTCACTATAGAGCATCGGCCCTCCAAAGTATCATAGTATATATGATTCAGAAGAAGAAAACAGTAAATGTACGTGCATTCATTGCCCCATTTGTGGAAATGTGCACACTAGAAATGACACATTTCTGCACAATTCATAAACAGGCAATTTCTGCGCATCTACAAGATGTCTCAATCTAGATTATTTATAATACTTCACTATAATATGTTAGACTATATGTGAGTGCTAATTAGTGGATATCAGTATGATGTTGGTCCATTAAGAATTATGGTTACCATTCATGTCATCCAGTGGCGTTAAAAGATTGCAGTCGTGAGTTCTAAAATGGCTGATAAGGCCTATTTTGGGTCGATCTTCAGAGTGTATGTAAAGTGTTTCCTTTGGCCGCCTTGGGAGCTCTTATCACTGCGAAGCTCTCAGTAAAACATCCGTTTAGGGAGCCTGTGTTCTGGCATGCGAGTCAAGTGACCAGCCAAGCGAATCTGATTCTTCATTAGCAGAGTGTGGATACTGGGTATGGACGCATTTTCCAAGACTTCAGTGTTTGGGATCTTGTCTTTCCATTTAATCTTCAATAGCTTCCTACGGTAGATTGTGTTGAAGTGATTTAATTTCCTAGCATGTCGTTGGTAAACAGTCCAGGTTTCACAAGCATATAGCAGTGTGGATAATATAGCTGCTTTGTAGACTTTAAGCTTTGTTTGCAGGCTTATTCCATTTCTGTCCCACACATTCTTGAACAGCATGCCAAAGGCCGCGCACGCTTAGAAGATTCTTGCATTCACTTCGTCGTCAATTGTGGCAGCTTGTGACACAGTGCGCAAAATATGTGAATTTATCCACATAACTTAGTTTATGACAATTCACTTTGGTAGTCGGCGAGGTGTGATTAATTCCTGGAGCTGGCTGGCACATAATTACAGTCTTCTCCAAGTTGATATTGAGCCCAAGTTGGCACAGGCATTGTGATGCATATATGTCTCTGAGTGTCATCAACCGATGTCACAGGCATTACGGGATAACTTCTCTCGCACCACACAAAAAGATTCGTTAGTCGTACGAGAGGAATTGATTACACATTTTATTGCCGCTGGCTCGTTACATCACATCAATGCACAAACAACAGTCGCTAACAAATCACACAAGAATGCACATAATTGCCTATCACTAGTCGTTTCCTAACCCTACTGCTAATCTATCTACTCGGCTAACGAAATGCGCATCGACGCTAAGCGATGCGCTCACTACGAAGTCTGTGTCCTGTCTGATTCTACCCCGCGTGCTGTTTACACAGTACGCGGAAGGACTTGGGGCGCGCTACGGCTTTTTGCGTGCGGCATCATTCAGCACGCTAGAGTAGTGGCCTCTCTTGAGTTGCAGTCTAGTTTTCCGTGTCTATCACGTTGGCGTGATTATGCCGTGACCAGAGTGCTAACTCTCTGGTTGACACCTCCGTGTCCCATGAGAGAACTATTTAATAGTTCCCCGTCCTATTTATTCCCTACACCTACCCTGCCCTCATGTAGGGGCACTGGGTTACCTCTATTCTACTTGAGGTAGACCACTCTTTCAGGGTGGTCTTCATTCCTATATAACTGAGTCTTTGACACTGAGGTGGCATATAGAGAGCAACCATCACCACACAGGAGCTCTCTGACGGTGTCGCTGGTAGTTTTGATTTGATCTTTCACCCTACTGAAATTGAACATCTTTCCATCCATACGGTAGTTGATGTCTATTCCAATGTCGTTGTTTTGAATGAACTGGTCAGCATGGCTGAAAACATAAGGCTGAACAGTGTTGGTGCCAGGACACAAACTTGCTTCACTACATTGGTGACAGGAAATTGCTCAGTCGATTCGAAATTTTCCTTGATTCTTGCCTGCATACCATCATGAAATATTCGCATTATTTGGACAAGCATTCGTGGACAGCCATATGTCGACATAATCTTCCACAGTCCCTCTTTGCTGACAGTATCAACAGCCGTGGTAAGATCAATTAAAGAGGAAAATATGTCGGTGTTCTGTTCCTGACATTTCTCTTGCAACTGCCTTGCAGCGAAAATCAGAGTGCACGATGCTGTGTGAGGCCACTGAGAAATATTCTGGCGAGTATCTTTCCTGCAATTGAGAGCAAGGTGATAAATCGATTGCTGTCACTGGATTGTCGGTTTCCTTTAAGTTTGTATAGGTGGAATATTGAAGCGTCCTAGCAGTCTTGTGGCGTGGTCTCGTTTACCCATATGTTTGTAAAGACTTGGTGAAGCTGTTCTGTTAGGACCGGCCCACCTGCCTTGTATATATCTGCTGGGATTTAGTCAGGACCAGGCGCCTTGCCACTGGAGAGTTGCTGGATGGCTTTGTTTACTTCCACTATGGTTGGCAGGTCATCAAGTGCATCATTGGTGGGAACTTGAGGAAGGCAGTTGATGGTTTCATCATCGAAGAAGGAAGTTTCATTAAAGGGAAAAGTTGCCCTGAAA
>JACEFZ010012628.1:0-46273 GCA_014155875.1 Cepaea nemoralis | reverse complement strand
TTGTATGTAGTATGTATGATGTATGTATGTATGTATTTGTATGTATGTTGATGTATGTATGAATTTTTTGTATGTATGTTTTATTTTTATTGTATGTATGTATGTAGTGTTTTTTTTTTTTTTTTTTTTTTTTTTTTTTTTTTTTTTTTTTTTTTTTTTTTTTTTTTTTTTTTTTTTTTTTTGGGGGGGGGGGGGGGGGGGGGGGGGGGGGGGGGGGGGGTATGTATGTAGTAGTATGTATGTATGTTTTTGGTATGTTTTGTATTATGTATGTAGTATGTATGTATGTATGTTTATGTATGTAGTATGTAGGTAGTATGTTATGTATGTATGTATGTATGTATGTATGTAGTATGTATGTATTTTTAGTTGTAGTATGTAGTAGTATGTATGTAGTATGTATTATGTATGTATGTATGTATGTATGTTTATGTTTTATTTGTATGTATGTTTTATGTATGTAAAAATTTTTTTTGTATGAAAACCCTTTAAAAAATTTTTTGTTTAAAGGCGGTGTCGTAGATAAGTATGTTTTTAATTATTTTGATTAAGGATAAAATATTTTTGTAGATTATTTAGTTCACTGTATTTGTTGTTGTAGTTGAAAAGCA
This sequence comes from Cepaea nemoralis, assembly GCA_014155875.1. NCBI lineage: Eukaryota > Metazoa > Mollusca > Gastropoda > Stylommatophora > Helicidae > Cepaea > Cepaea nemoralis. The sequence continues at coordinate 45,662 of JACEFZ010012628.1, read as the reverse complement.
TAAGTACAGATTGTTTTTTTTTATAGTTTTTAATAGTGTTTGAGAATAAATAGGTTTTGTGTTTTTCAAAATTAACTTTTATCCTAATTTGTTTTTAAATTTCTTTTTTTTGTTCATTATTAATATAAAGCTTTGTATGGATATAAACTTTTTCGTGGTTATTTCGATTTAAAAAGGTGGTTTCTTTGGAAGAGTATAGCTGGATATTCATAGGTCACTAGGAATGTACCCACTAGTGTAGATGTCATTTAGGAATTTTGTCAATATTTCTATTCCAAAATCATCGACAGCCTCAATGTCCTCTAATGAAATATATCTTGCTTAATATTTTTCACGCCTCTCGAGATCAGAAGGTTATAGGTTCGATTCCGGGTCGCTCCTTTGGTTCACGAGTGAAATTTTTCAAAGACTCCCGTGGGTCGTCGCTAGAGCTACGGAGTTCTTGCTCTGTGCGACGCTTTCCGCGCTGCGCAAAGAGACTGAACCATATGGGATAAAACCCTGTGCAATGAAGCCGACCCTGTCGAATTTTAAGTGTCATGAATCAACATCAATGCACTCGGGACATTCCAATATGTGCTCAGTCCCCATCAGCAACAGCCAGCCAAGTGTCCTAATACTAATGGTACCAGTAGCAATCTGGTTGTGTCCGTCTGGCCTTTCCTCTGAGTTTTAAGTGTCGATCACAGTCTGTGGTCACTCCTTGCAGCACCATTCTATCCAAACGGTGATGATCATTCTGTTATTCTGCACTGCACGCACGATTCCAAAGGCGCCCGACCACATCTGCCTCATCATGCACCAGTACCCCATCAAGGAGTGCAGACCCAGCCAATCTGCCCGCCTGCTCGCTACCCATCTCACCAGCATGGTGTAGAGGTCGATAGAGGCGATAGAAAGAAAAGTCAGTAAAGCCACAAGAAAATAGGAGAATGCCACTAGGTCTATCGGACGAAGAATTATACTCAAAAACGTCCAAGCTCGTGCTCCCGTTCAAGTCCGCTGTCCAGGAATACGAAGTCGGAAAAGCGATGATAATGCGCGAGTCCCAAAATGAAACAGTCCGCAGCTTCCATCCAGCGCTCAGGGTGGTAAGGAAATGGAGGGTTGACAGGACAGTCGAGTCGGCACAAGATTCTCTTCAGCTAAAGGAAGTTATGGGACATACTCAGTTCAACAGACAAGGCTTTGGCTATCAAACCAACATACATTGGTGGTCAAGGGCGTCGGCCAGGCAGCGCAGAGACATGGTGATCCAGGAGATGCGCCAAGGAGAAGACAATAAGGTGCAGAAGTGCAGAAAGTGAAGAAGGTTGTGCAGCAGTCGCAGCAAGGTTAGTGAAAGGGGACTCTGCATATGTCTCTCTCGTGGAACATTTGGCGCTTGCCGCCGTTAAGAATATACTTCATTGTCACTCCGTTGCAAATACCAAGTGGAAATCCTGAAGTTTCAGTTGTGACCAGACATTGTAGTAGGCTCTCCGTCGACACAACAGTTGTTGCTAATCGAGATAACTGTTATGTTAAAATCAAGCGTCGAAGAGCAGCACACCTAGAAGATGTCCTGCCATCAGCTGCTAACCAGGTCAGATGGGGCATATCCCACGACCCAGCATGTCCCCTATATAGCAACAGGCAGACCAAAAAGACCCAGACACTAGAACATGTATTGTTTGCGTGCAGAGCTGCCCTTGGGCAAGGCCGATTCACATAGTGCCATAAAAAGGTCTTTACCGAGCTGGCAGCCATAGTGGATATAGCATGATTCTAGAAAAACAAGGGGACTGTTGTCAAGGCCAGTTCGATACACTTCCTAAAAGTTGGACAAAAGCTGAACAGCAGTGTCGACTGCCTCGACAGCCTGCCATCCATCCTCGGGGGAGCTGATTACCGAGAGCTGAGAGAAGACTTGAGGGCCGTTGCAAATACCAAGTGGAAATCCTGAAGTTTCAGTTGTGACCAGACATTGTAGTGGGCTCTCCGTCGACACAACAGTTGTTGCTAATCGAGATAACTGTTGTGTTAAAATCAAGCGTCGAAGAGCAGCACACCTAGAAGACACAAATGTAGCGATATGGTCGAAAGCCTGAGACAAGAAGAATATGCCCTCAGGCTATTCGCCGTGGAGATAGTCGCAAGAAACCTTGTTGCCAACTTCGCATACGATGTGCTGAAATAGCTAGTTGTGACAGGACAAGCAAGAACACAGCCACTTAAAAGATTGGGCGAGACAGTTGTGAAGGCCTCGTACTGGCTATGGAGCAAGCACAATGATGAGTGGGACAAGGATATGCAGTAAATGGTTTAACATTGCCTACAATGTGAGTCACCGTCTCTCAAGAAAAACAAACAACCTCAGTAACACTGAAACATCTCCATAAGAATGCAACTTCACAATGAGACCAAAACAACAGCTACGGTCCCGTGCGACCCAAGAGCCACCCCACCAGGTAAAAACAGGACACTCAAGCCGTAGCGCTACAGAAGAGTGGAAACAATACACTGTAGCGATCACCCGAAAATGTCACCCAAAGTCGAACCTCTGCAGCCAAAGCACTGACAACGACAGCTTGTGGTGGCAATAGTACGTCTTGCAAGAACAATACCCCGCGGCGATAGCGAGGGTCATGGGGAGACACAAGCCTTAATAGAATTAGCCCAGAGGAAGAGCTGGTTTGCGCTGGGAGGGTGCAGGAGAGTGGTTCAGCAAACTGTGAACGAGATGTGAAGAAGGCAACATGGCAGCAACGACGTCTACTGACTAGGTCATAGATAGCCACCAAAGCAGAGGTGAAGACTGTGGCCAACTGCCGGGGGAAGAAGTGGCGTTCCCACGGTCAGTCACGGTGCAGTGTCAACGCTGGTAGATGCATCAATGTTCACCCATCGATGTTGGGATGGCTTCTGGGCAGGCACACTTAGCGATGTCGATAAAGGACTACACAAACGTCTCAAAGATGAATACACATGACAGGAGTAAAACGTCCGGGAGTCGTGACCCAGACGAGTCCGCCACCTGAGAGTGTAAAGAAGGTAATGGGGCCGAAACATTCGGCGAGGGAGGACTACTTCTGATGATCAGAAACCTCCTATAGTGCTTGCCTCCCCGGTGGAGTTGTTATCACTGTTGTATATCACTTGCAGGACGTTGCGATCAACCTTAACCCCAGGTTGATGTTTTTTTTTCAAAGTTGCATATCCCTTACAGGACGTTGCAGTCAACACCAGCATTTTTCAGCTATTGTTGATGTTCTTGGGAAGATTACGCTAAGTAGTTTGCCATTGATTTCTGAGCGACCGGTTCACATACCCCGTAAGTAACCAACTCGGCGCAACCCGCTGCCGAATCTCACGCAGCTATGTTTCCTACGTGGATATACATGATTACGGAGAAAGTCGTTAATCCTTCGCCAGGTGAGACCAGCCAGGTTGATTTATAGGCAGTTTTACGTTCAGTAGTTTGCCATTGTCTTCTGAACGAGAAGTCAACATTTAAGCCATACCGACCGTTGTGTGGAACAAAGCCCGTACCCCGCCACCAGTACACCAGAAGTTTAATAGACTTAAACACTCGACAGCTATTGTTAACAAACTAGGATTCGAACCTGACACGTCCTAGTAACGCCATCCCGGTTTGTTAACTACAACTTTCGATTTTTATGTTGTCTAGTCTGTCGTTTGTTCTCTATTTCTTTCTTCTGATTCTATGAGTGCAGTTCGGTACTTGAATTTGTTTATGTTGTATGAGTTCACCACGCCAACGCAGGGCAGAGTGTTTGAAACTCACTACAGTAAATCTTCACCGTGGAGACAACACTTGATGAGGAAGATAACCTGAATGTAACATTTATCTCGAAGCAGATTTCTGCTATTTCTGCTGTGGGTCTGTGATGTTTTTTTTTTTTTTTTTTGCTCTCGTTCACTTTGAACTCAAGAGTAGTCCATACACACTACTTCTAGACGCGCTGGATTGAATTGCGCATGTGGATTAGCGTTCACTATTAACAATGTTCCTCGCCATCAGGCGAACCCACTCCGACTTCAGAGGTACTTGTAATTTACGCCCCATAGTCAAGGACGATAGGTCAACATTTTAGTCCAACAGACCGGTGTAGGGGTTGAACCCCTGATCTCGGCATCAGCACACCGGGTGTTTAAGAACATGCGTTCTTATCCAATCGACCAAGCTGTCATACTGGGTATGTGATGTGACAGGGCAATTACATTGTGTAGACCTGAATGCGCTGAGAAATTAATAGCCAGTCTTTTCCACTTATTGACAAACACAAGCGTCGAACCCTCGTCCAACCTCGCTCACGACATCAGCGTAGCTCCTTATCAACTACACTAACGTGCCCGCAGAATTAGCTTGAACATAAATAACCAGATACATTATAGATGTTATGTAAACATGTTTTGCAAGCATAAACCATTGATCACATATTTATAAATGAAATAATGATACAATACACTTTCTAATAAAATAAATAAAATGTCAACTGAGTTTAACTAAAGGTACAATCAGTCCCACAGCAGAACCTGACGTTCGTGTGTGTGAAGTGTTAGACCTCCACATATTCTTTGCCAAGACATATGCGGTATAATAATAACCACTTTAATTCCTTGTCAGTTTCCCTTTCCATGCAATTCCGAGAAAATTCTCAAAATTGACTGGTACTAATTTTATGAAACTTGGTCGCCCCTAGAGCTGCAGGTGTCGGTAAAATAACATTACTGCCTCTCATAGGGGTTCACGCCTGACCACGACCTTGACAGGCAAGAGCACTAACAACAATGCCACTGTGGCTCTATGAATTCGACTACTAAAAATAAAACCAACATGTAGTATAAACACATCTAATATGTTGTACCGGTATGCTGCTATCCGTAGCCGTCAATGGATCTGCAAATCTCGAGAGTCAACATTTAACAGAGTAATCCCGTCTCTAAAACGTCCCTGGAATTTGACCAGCAAAAAAAGGAAGGCTGTTGCGCTCTGACACTTGAAAAGTTCTACACATATGAGATCTGAATCTAAAACTTAAAGTCCAACAACTATTTCTGTGAATGGCACTTAACGAGCTCTATCTAACTCGCTTAATCATAACAACGCTGCTGCCTGACCTATAACATTATAATTAGCTTTGAAAAGTCTGTCATTCAAGTTCATAATCTCTTTGTGTCATCACTTGTAATTGTCGGCGGTTTGTAGCGCGAGACGGGGAGGAGCAAATACCGCACGTTTCCACATTAAGTGGTTCTCATGTGTCGTACATAGTGGGTAACTAATTAAGGTTTAGGATCAAATAGCATTTACGTCAAGTAAAGTATCTCTGCATATACCTTGAAGTGTATAAGGTATATGGTAGTTTTCCCATATTTTAAATGGACAAATCGCTGCAATCAACATCACACCAGGTCGCTTTTACTTTCTAGCACATTTCCTTGTACCAATTTAATGCTTAGTCGACCCAGGAGTCAATGTTAATTGAAAAACAAATCCTCCTCAACTAGGAAGCAATGGGGATTATTCAACACGTATGTTCGCTTGAGGACATAGAACATATTGACGAACAGATACATGTAGGAACCTCCCTTTCAGTATGCTTCAGACTGGAAAGTGGGTGCAGATAATAAACCTGGTAATTGTGGAAGCAGAAGTTCAGGCCTTGACATTTGAGAATATTGCGTAGATTGGTGTAGACATCTACACGTATGGTTTTGTTGGTAGACTTTTACGGCTCTGGTCAGAGGGAGAACTGCGAAGGAAGTCTGTTGTGCCTTCGCCTAGACCAGGGGTCACCAAACTTTTTTCACTGCTGGCTAGATAACTGAAAAAAAATAATGAGTGCGGGCCGCATACTCATTCTGTACAATACTTGCACCGGTCTCCGTGGCGAAGGTCTTACGGACGCGGTTCGTAATACCGTAAACCCACGTTTGAAATACAGCTGCGCGCGATTTGGCAGCAGACCGCGTTGCGCTGGTATCTTTATGCTATGGTATGGGGGACGGTCGTTCAGAAAGTAATGGCAAACTAATGAATGTAAACTTGCCAAGATATCAACAACAGCAAACAATGCTGGCATTGAATGCAAATGTCCTGTAAAGGATATGCAAATAACTTTAACAATATTTGCAAGCCAGAAAGAAAGCTCTGGGAAAAAAGACGAAAAACTAAGTAAGTTAGTTAGTTAGTTAGTCGTGGTTCCAACTTCACGGCAATGGGTTGTCCCCATATTGCTCCGTTCCTGTGCCAGTGAATATCACACAAAATGCTCCTCACTGCCAAAAGTGAACAGTGGAACAGACAGGAGTATTGGCAAGCCAACAGCCCGCACAGGTACTCTGTACATAATGCCGCTGCCAGAATGCCAACACAAAAGTCCTCCATGAAAAATACAGTTCATCGTCGATGGAAATGGCAGTCACCAGAAAGACTTCATTGACCCGGATTTTGTCCCATATGATGGCTCGGTCTCTATCCACAGGACGACCCGCCGAAAGCGCCGCACAAAGCACGAACTCCGTAGCTCCAGCGGCGACTCCCAGGAGTCTCCTGAAAAATGCACTCGTGAGCCGAAAAGGCAAACCAGTCAATCCATCAACAGCCGGCCGCATCGTTCCATACATGCAGTTCACGCTACACACAACCGCGGACAGATGTAAAAGCATTCCACGCGAAACTCACAGCTCACAGTGTCGCGCAACGCACTCACTCAGTAGCAGGGCGACGGAACCATATTCTCCTTAGTCGCCTCTTACGACATGCATGATAGGCAACAGTGTTACTATTCTTTGCTCACCTGTATGGGCCCCGGCAACACACGGGCGTATGCCCGGTTTTGTTGATAAACTAAGTTCATCATGGGTGGGTGGCGCGCCATGCACAAAAACAAAGACAACCAACATATTTATTTACTAAAAAAATGTTATCACAGAAGGCGACGTTACCAAAAAGATAGTTATATCAGACCTAGTGTGCACATATTCGAATCTCACAAACTAAGCAGCAAAAAAGGTTAGTGAGATTTGTGAAACTGATATTTGACTTTCAAGAGAATTGCTTTCAAATGTTAATCAGTCAATCTCATTCGATGTGTTGACTTCACATACTTCATTATTTAAAATGTTTGCTCACAAACATTAGTTGTTCTAAACACTGATGCTATACCAGTTGCAAATTGCTTCAGTTTTGGAAACTCAACATCAGCTAAGCAGCTGTTAAATTCAACAAGATTTCATTCTCAGTCCTTGTCTTTCAATAAGTCATTTGCTTGCAAATCAATGAGCTCCAACTCTAGTTCAACTGTCACATCATCAATGTTACAATCAAACGGAGTTTGGACCAGAAGAATGTCACTCTCAATTCTGTCAAGATCTGAAAATATTTTCAAAAATGCTTCTTCAAGTCAGAAAAAATATTTTCTCGGAAAATCGAGGTTGACTTCTTCGGCGATTGTAGCGCAAAACTCTTCGAAACAGTGAAAATTAGAACAGTTTTCTCCTTCCAGTTGTGCTTCAAACAATGACAGCTTTATTTGAAATTCGTTGATGATTCTGTAGAGATCACACACTAGGTTATCTTTCCCCCGAAGTTTCAAATTCAGTTCATTCATGTGGGATGTGATGTCGACCAAAAATTACAACTTTGACAGCTGGGTATGATCTGACAGCTGTGGATCACCTCTATCTTTTTCAGTGAGGAAAACATCTATTTTGTTTCGGAGCTTGTAAAAACGAAACATGACTTTACCGCAGCTGAGCCACCTAACTGATGTGTGATAAGGCAAGTCACATAATTCAGAATCAATTTCTTCAAGAAAAGCCTGGAACTGAAGGTGATTTAGTGCATGTCTCCGAATGAAGTTCACGGCAGAAACGGCTGGTTTCAGTACACAAGAAATATCTAAGTATTTCTCACAGAGTGCTTGCTGATGTATGATGCAGTGTATGAACAGGGCGCCCGGATTTTGCAAATCTTCCAACTGAGTCCTGATCTGTCCCACCAGACCCTTCCTCACTCCTGCCATGTCTTTCATCCATCAACTGTAACACATCGAAACTGATTTTTATGTACATGTCTTTTCCAGTTGTTATTCCGTGCATGCTGCAAACGGATGCCAACTCTTCCGTTGTCTGAAAGTAAAAATTGACACCACGAATGAACACGAGAAGTTGTGACGTACTCGAGAAATCAGTAGACTCATCCAGCGCTAGAGAATACCATAAAAAGTTCCTTATTTTCTCGCGTATCTGTAGCACTATGCTCTCTCCAAGTTCTTCTGCTCTTCGTACAACTGAACTTGCCGAAAGGCTGATAGTTCCAAACAAATCGGCTTTATCAGGACACAAGTAATTTGCTGCTTCGATCATACACTCTTTGATTAAGTTGCCATCAGTAAACGGTTTTCCTCGTTCTGCCATCTATTTTGTAACTATTTTGTAACTTGCACGAGTGACATATTCATATTTAGTAAATTTTCTCTTGAAGAGATCTTTTTGTGTTTCCAAACAACGTTTCATGGACTCATATTTCTTAGAGCGTAATTTTCCAGAAAACTTTCAATATGTTGATAGATGTTGTGTTTCGTAGTGACGCCGAAGATTGTACTCTTCCAAAACGGCAACACTTTCGCTGCATATTACGCAAGTGGTTTTCTGATCGTTTGATTCCACAAAGAAGTACTTTACTCTCCATTCTTCATAGAAAAAGCGACACTCTGTGTCCACTTTTCTTTTCTTAGTAGCCACAATGAAGAGTGAAGTAAACTGGATCCTAAAATGAAAAAAAAAACACACAAACATTGAAATGGAAACATAATTAAAATTCTATTGAAACACAAGAAAAGCAGAGGACTATGGGTCACTGGTGAAGCTACGGCTCACCAAAGGTGCATATAAAGTTTATAGGTACCTTTGGTAATAGAATATAGCTCATAATAAGGTTAGAAAAATACATAAATAGGGCCGGCCTAAATAAACGACCTAGAGCAGAGTTTTTCAACCGGGGTTCCGCGAGTGGCAACCAGGGGTTTCGCCGAAACAGAGCGAAATAGCATAAATGCAACATTTCTGCCCATCTGGTTTATTACATAAAGTAGGACAGACACTTTGAACATCGCACAAAGTTCCTTGAGCAACGTAAACATTTGCGTAAGGATCTGCTTAAGCAGAAAGGTTGAAAAACATTGGCCTAGAGAGCAGCTCGATTAACACCTTGATCGGGGAATTCTTCTGAGCTGGGGATAATATGTTCGTAATAACACGTGACTTCTATGGTATTTTTATGCTATGTTTGCTACTTTATTGCCTCTATTCACACTTGTAGTTCACTTACTTATCACTGTAAAACAAAGAAATCCTTGTTATATACCTATAAAATGGATGACTGGCCATCCATCCATCATGTGCCATGCCGGTAAGCGTGGGCGGTCATGTTATGCCATCTCACTCGATCAACAGAGTCGTGGATCAGTTCCGTGTTTCTGTCTCGACCATGCCACAAGGCCAAGCCATCCAGATACTTGTTTCTAGGTCTTCCCCTTGGTCTGTTCCCCTCGATCTTACCAGTTGTCTCCAAGTTCTCCAAATCATTTCTTCTCATAACATGCCCAAAAAATTGTGACTGTCTACGTCTAATGTCTCTGATCAGTTTACGATCTTCATTTGTTTCTTGAAGGACTTCTTCATTGGTCTTTCTGGCTGTCCATGGTATTCTTTGCATTTTCCTCAGAAACCACATTTCTACAGCCATCAGATGTTTTTCAGCCTGGCTGCTCATTGTCCAAGCTTCACATCCATATAAAAGTACAGGTTCTATGTAGCATCTCAACACTCTTTTTCTCGTTTCAATTGACATCTTTTTATTGGGCAGTATGTTTTTCATCTTGCTAAAGGCTACTTTTGCCATGGCGATCCTTGTTCTAATCTCTTCAAGGCATCTCCCATCAGATGTTATTACTGTTCCGAGATAATTGTACCTATTCACTTGTTGAAGAATATTCCCATTTACTTGTATATTACACTGTGGTATTTCGTTCTTCCTAGAGACGACCATAATCTGTGTCTTTTTACAATTTAATTCTAACCCTTGTTGTTCACTGATGACTGGCAAAAAGAAGTAAATATTTATGGTGCTTCGAAAATCTAGATACAATAGTTTATAATTGAAAATAGTCAATTTAAGACACACAGCAGCCAGGAGTTCTCCGCACGTGTGGAGGTCTCCTATTATTCTAAACATAATATTTACATTTAAATTGTAACACAGCGTCTCGCGTTCCATACGTTATATCACGCAAGTTCGAGTACCATCGGCGGGCCGGATGAAATGACGTCGCGGGCCGGATCCGGCCCGCGTGCCGTAGTTTGGTGACCCCTGGCCTAGACAACAATCAATCTGTCTATGCGGATCATAGCAATAACTAAAGCAATAGCTTGGCTGGAGACACAAACTTTCATCCAGACATGCTTTCTCTTTGACTCAATGCGTATGTACACATAGAGGCCATAAATAAAATATTACACTATTTCTTGCCTAGCATGTTTTCCTGAATCTCATCAGGTGCATACGGCAGAGTTATATACCAAATAAAGTGGACGACCAAATAAAACTTAGGCTGACATACTAAGTTGATATTGTTTAATGGGTATGCTCAGGAAAATCGAGATGGACTGGGCACGAAGACAGTGGGTGTAGTTGAGTCTCTGAGTGAAGCTAAAGCTGACAAAAGACAATTTCATTTTTGTGCCAGACCACGCGAATATAAGAAAAAACGAACATGTTGATAAACTTGCTTTTCGGGCTAGAGTTAGAAGCATAAGAGAAATTACTGGGGCTGATATAGCGAATGCCTTCAGAGAGGCAGAATGATTAAAAGAATCAAGTGATAACTGTGAATCCCGCAACCATGATCAGACTGCTAGAACATCAAGTCAAAAGGAATGAATCCAGACAAGAGCGCTGTGGAGGAGACCAAAGAAGAATTGTCAGACAAATCCGAAAGAATGCGTGTAATCTACCGCAACACGCTGAGACAGTTACTGAAGAAGAGATCTCAGCACTTATGAACTGAATAATTTGATGATGTGCAGTAGGGATAATCTGACAATTACCTAACTAACTAACTAACTAACTAACTAACTAACTAACTAACTAACTAACTAACTAACTAACTAACTAACTAACTAACTAACTAACTAACTAACTAACTAACTAACTAACTAACTAACTGACTGACTGACTGACTGGCTGACTGACTAATTACCCAACTAACTAACACAGTAACTAACTAAATAATGAACTAACTAACTAAGTAACTATTCCATTCCATTGGCACCTTGCAGTCTTGACAGACGATAGTTTGTGCTTTAAAAAGGCATAATAACTTTTACTTATGGCGGTAGCGAATGTGACTGGTAAGGCCAATGTGCGCTGTAACTGTCCGTTCACAGTGGGTGCATGTGAACACGTGGTCATTTCCACCATCACGCACCATCTTACGTCTCACACGCTCAGTGTGTGACTTATCTGCAATAATTTTCTCCTTTGTCTTTATTCCATTTCTGATGTTTGCCCTCCATGCAACACGTTCAGCGGCGACTTGCTCCCAATGTGCATTATCAATGCCTGTATCAATCATGTCCCGCTTACACACATCTTTGTATCAATAATTTGATGATGTGCAGTAGGGATAATCTGACAATTAACTAACTAACTAACTAACTAACTAACTAACTAACTAACTAACTAACTAACTAACTAACTAACTAACTAACTAACTAACTAACTAACTAACTAACTAACTAACTAACTAACTAACTAACTGACTGACTGACTGACTGACTGACTGGTTGACTGACTAATTACCCAACTAACTAACAAAGTAACTAACTAAATAATGAACTAACTAACTAAGTAACTATTCCATTCCATTGGCACCTTGCAGTCTTGACAGACGATAGTTTGTGCTTTAAAAAGGCATAATAACTTTTACTTATGGCGGTAGCGAATGTGACTGGTAAGGCCAATGTGCGCTGTAACTGTCCGTTCACAGTGGGTGCATGTGAACACGTGGTCATTTCCACCATCACGCACCATCTTACGTCTCACACGCTCAGTGTGTGACTTATCTGCAATAATTTTCTCCTTTGTCTTTATTCCATTTCTGATGTTTGCCCTCCATGCAACACGTTCAGCGGCGACTTGCTCCCAATGTGCATTATCAATGCCTGTATCAATCATGTCCCGCTTACACACATCTTTGTATCGTAGTAGAGGCCGACCCTGAGACTAACTAACCAACTAACTAACTAACTAACTACCCAACTAACTAAATAACTAGCTAATTAACAAGCTAACTAAGTAACTAACTAACACAGTTTTATAACAACACAACACGTATCAGTTTTCCAAATACCTAAACGAAATTACCTGTTGAACTAAAAATAAACAACAACAACAAAGAAAGATACAGATGAAGAGGACAACTATGTCCGCCGAGAAGAAACTAAAACAATGTATACATCATTTGTTATTTTTCGAGGAAACAAATTGCATTGCAATCGCATTTTACTAAGCATTTTCACCAAATCAGATTCCACCATCAATTGTCAACTCAGGTATCACAAATCCCGACTCTTATTACCTGTATATGAAAGAACAACAGACCGTCCGAAGATAGTAATTTCCTACAGCATTAGATTATAGATAATTCACGGACAAAATATCAGAATATGAGCATGTCTTTACTGCTTGTTCTTGTATCTTCTTCTGTTTCTTATATCACCATTTATCCCCCTTCGGCGCATAAACCCTCGACCAACTCACTCTATGCCGCCCTATCTTTAGCTGCCTCCATGGTCTCCGTATATTATTAATTTCTGTCTCTAGTTCTCTTCTCCGTGTGTTTTAAATCTTCTTATATTTCTGTTGCTTGCTTCCTGGCCTAGAGGTTAGCAACTTTTCTCCGTAATCTCGTATACTCTCGTAGGTAACATGACGATGGTGAGAATCAGCAGTGGTTCGAATCGCGTCGGTAACTTACGGGGTATGTGAGCCGGCCGCTCAGAAAGCAATGGCAAACTACTGAGCGTAATCTTGCCAAGAAATCAACAATCAGCTGAAAGATGCTGATGTTGACAGCGATATTCTGTAAAGGATATGCAAACATTTTTTTTAAATATTTCTGTTGCCAAGTGGATTCCAAACAGATGACTTTCTAGTCACATTATTAACAGGTTATCTCTGTGTACTTTCTGTTCAGCGCCAGCATCTTCTCTTCACTCCTTGATTAACTGGTATATTCGAATCCTGATCTCCACATTGGCGATTCTGTCATCCCATTTTAGTGCTTCAGTTGTGTGCAGGCAGCAATTCATGAATGTCTGTAGTTTATTCAGAATGCACTATGGCTTAGAGGACAGTGAACATGTGTTTCATAATCCCCCGACATACCAAGTCGAGAGTTCGAAATCAGCCGCTGACGATCTGGAAGCAGATCGCGGTGTATAGATTCCTACGTTATGTGCTCCGACCGCTCAAATATCAATGGCACACTACTAAGTAAATAACACACGGCCAATAAATACCAGGGTGAGTTGCAACGCCCTATAAAGGACATGCAATTAATGTAACTATGTATTTTATTGGTAATCGTTTTAGTCGTTCTCCATGTTTCTAATTTTTACATTTCTAATTGTTTTCTAATTTCGCAGCTGAGAGATAGTTGATGGTTAAGATCTCAAGTTTTGCGACGGTAGTCAAAAGATCTCTTTCACGAGACAATGATTACGATCACCGACTAGTATGGTCATTGCCAGGAAGGAAAGCAACGGCAAACTACCTTCTTTAAAGCTGCCTAGTTTACCATGATTCTTCTAATGCAGCATTTAGTAGATGCGGTTGTTGCACACAGTGAACAACTAGGGATATAAATGAATTGTAAGACGACACAGATTATGGTCAACGCTGGGAAGAAGGAAATATTACAATGTAATATACAAATAAATGGGCATATTCTTAAACAAATGAATACAATTATCTCAGAACAGGCATAACTACTGATGGGAGATGCGTTGAAGAGATTAGAACAAGAATTACCATTGCGAAGGTAGCCTTTTACAAGGTAAAAAACATACTGACCAATAAAATGATGCCAATTGTAATGAGAAAAAGACTGTCGAGGTACTAAATAGTACCTGTACTTGTGTGTTGAGGTGCTACGTAGAACCTGTACTGTTGTATAGATGTGAAGCGTGGACAGTGAGCAGACAAGCTGAAAAAACATCTGATGGCTGTGGAAATGTCGGTTGCTGAGGAAAATGCAAAGAATACAATGGACAGACAGAAAAACCAATGAACAAGTCCTTCAAGAAACAAATGGAAATCATAAACATATTAGAGATATTAGACGTAGACAGTCAAAATGTTTTGGGCATGTCATGAGAAGAATTGAATTGGAGAACTTGGTGGCAACTGGAAAGATCGAGGGGAAGAGACCAAGTGGAAGGCCAAGAAGTAAATACCTAGATGGCTTGGCCGCGTGGCATTGTAGAGACAGGAACACTGAGCTGATCCACGACTCTGGTAATCGAGTGAGATGGCGAAACATGACATCCCACGCTTATCGGCATGGCACATGATGGATGAATAGATGTTTCTAATTCATTCAGAAATTTTTATTTTGACGGTTGAATTTAACAATGTAAGTTTGGTGCTAAGTTTAACTTCTTTCTGGTTACCACCAATTTCATAGTGCTATAAAATCTCCTATTGCCTTTTGCATTTTTATTTTTATATCTATTTGTTTCCACATGTCTGATACATTTCTAACACCACATAAAGTGTTATATCTTTATTATAATATAAAATTAAGACGATACTTTATAGTTTTCAAAATATCTTAACAAATTGAAATGGAAGAAAACGATACACATGAAGAAGAGGGTATTCTCCACTAAGAAGAAACAACAGCAAGAAAGAAATGAGTAGTAATTTATCTGAGAAAACACATTTTCATTGCAATCACATCGTGCTGAAAGTTTCCATCAAGCCACACTCACGCAAGCAGTGATAGCCCCAACACTTCACATACCCAAGGCTGGCTCCTGCTAGGTAACTATTTTCAGATTCCACTAGACAGTGTCAACTCAGTTATCACCACTTCCATCTCATATTACCTGCACATGTAGAGAACAATACGCCTGAAGATAATCGTCTTCTACAGCATTAGATTAGAAAGCCCACGAAACCACCAGCAGAGAAGGAAGAATGTCTTTGCTGCTTGAACTTGTATGCAGCGTTGTTTATGTGAAGTTCATGAATGGGGCAAACAAACTGGTTATTCTGACTATAAGAGATATTATTCTATTGCACCAATTTATATTTTTATGCTTCGGCATTTATAACGTTGGCTTATGACAAAACATCGTGAGTGGCAATATCTCCGTCGCAAAGCAAGCACGACTGAAGATTTCCGATCATCAGAAGGGCCCAATGTCTCGGCCCCTTAACTTCGAGTAATTCATTACGTACCATATTAAGCTGTGTTCAGCTCTTCCTATCTGTGAAGGCAGACTTGGACAGCAGTCAAGATTAATGTCCATTGTTGTGTATTATCTAAACCAGTGTTTCTCAACCTTTTTTTTTGGTGGGGGGGTAGGCATGCACCCCTTCACCATATGTTCAAGAGTGTCATTGCCCCCTTTCGTATTTCCTTCCTATAAATCCTCCTTCCTTACATAGTATACGTGCAAATGGAAGCTAAATGTAATAACACATACTAGAACAAGTGTGGGCGTCTTCACAAAACGTGACTTACGATATAAAACGAATTTCAGAAGGGCGAGAAGTACAGAACCGTAAGGTATGCAGGGAAATATAATATCAAGTAATCAGTTTTTTTAAAATTAATGCGATCTTGAAATAATCGTAATTCTCCACCGGAAACCCTAAAATTCCACCCTGGGGTGGGGGAGGGGGAGAATTCCCCACCGGTTGAGAACCACTGCTCTAGAGTCTAGACAGTACTTCTCAAAGTGATAGTCACAACACTCATCGGGTCATGTAAAAATAACCGGGAGGTTGGGGGTGCGGGGGTGTATATAGCAGAAGACATAGACTTAATTACTTACAGTATTTGTGTTATTGCAGATTGATTGGGTTGTGAACGCATACATCTGATAAAAAAGGGCCAGGAGTGAGAGAGAAATAAATACACCTGAGAGGCATCGCAACAAACGGTCCTCAGTAATAATATAGTCTACTATTGTGGTACAACTGCACTGATCACTGAGCCACCAAGGCACCCGAAGTTATTTCTAAGTTTACACATTTTGCAAGAGTATAGTTTAATTAACTAAATGTTTTGATGAAATAGGTGTTCATTGAAAGTTATAAGATTTTCACCTAACATATAATGGAACAAAAAGCCACAGACAGATCAGGAGAGTGTATTACCTCTGATAGATTTAAAGATGTAAGATAAGGTTGTGTGTTATCCCTATATCTGTACAATATTCATAAAGTAAAGTAATTGACTCTTCTCCACGATTTGGGGTATACTGGGTATAGTTGCTTGCTCCATACATGGGAAAAGTGCCAACAGAATTCTGTACTTCCTTTTCTGTTTGCATCCAACTAGACAGAAAATGCAGACAAAAAAATCCGGCTGCTGTAGAGGCGGAATTACAGGCGTTGATCCTCGAGAAAACTTTAGAGGGTGATGCTATAATTTACAGAGAAGGGTCGGTCGTTCGACGCTTGAGAAGTTCATGGCCCTTTACAGCTCAGACCGGAGGCAGAATTGTGAAGGAAGATTCTGGTGCTTTTGCCTTGACGACAAGTAGTCTGACTATGGAAGTCATGGCAGTAAGTAAAGCTCGCGGCACAGACCTTCACTTAGGCATGTTTCCTTACTGTCTCAATGAGTATACTCAGAAAGATAGAGATGGGATGGGTCCGAAGAGAGTGGTTGTTGTCTCTGGAGCGGTCTCTGCTGGCAAAGATTAGTTTCATTTTCGTGTCATGGCATACGCGTGTACATAGAAATGAGCAGGCTGATAGGCTTGCTGGTAAGGTTACTGTGGAGGGCGGACGAGCCATGGACCAGGCTGATATACCGAATGCTCTATCAGAAGTAAGTCGTTTGCGAGAACCAAGCGATGACTGTGAATCTACAACCAAGGCCAGACTTTGAGAACAGCAAGTTAAAAAAGGTGTGGCCAAACAAGAACACTACGCAGGAAGCCAAAGAAGATTAATAAACCAACACAGAACTGGTGTTTTTAGCCGCTATACACTGCTGGATTAACTTCTGAGGGGATCCAAGCATTTATGAACTGAATGGTTCGATGTGGGATGAGGACGATCTGCTGAGCAACTAACTAATTAACTAACAGAGGAATCCGTATCCTATGGGTGATGCGATTAATATCACACCGGCTGCATTCACTTCCCAAGACACTATCTCATGTGCGTAAATCTGGGAGCCTAAATAGTGTCAAAAATCAACCTCGAGTCCATGAGCACTGGACCGCAGCTAAGCATGCTAGCCACTGTGCCACAGCAACTCCCGTAGATGGCAAAGACAGAAAGTTAATAAGAAAACTACACAGAGAACGAAAAGCAACCGGACAATCGGCAAAGAGTAACGTCTCTATTTCATAGAAACAAAGTGCGAGACAAGAATGCCTTTTAACCCGACTCTGCACAATATTTATGAAGCAAAGGTCATGTTCCACACCACGAAGCGTATTGGGTATATGGTGCTAGTCCTATATTGTTATATACCAATCGACACTCGATGTTTGATATGGTCAATATCATTTACGTTCCTGAACATTTCGTGGTGCCCATTCTAGGCTGTGTCGACCAGGGATCACAGATGAATTTGCATAAAAACCTCCATACCTCAATGGGGATTCGAACACAAGACCACCGGGTCGGAAGGCTTTAAGATAATAATAGAGGTAGAGGTAGAGCTGTATAGAAAGTATTTCATGCTGGTTGTGTTCAGAGAAACATTCTATAAAAGACAGATGATATTCACCACTTAAACAAAGGTCAAACGTGTCTGGAGTGCCAGCAGCTCGACTCTAGTTGGAAAGAAACATATCCATGCAAAGGAACATTTAACAGAAAACTCGAAGATGTCACACTGCAAGCTGATCACTGGATAGTAAATCCGGCAACACGTCGGTTTGGTTACACGCGAAATAAAACCAGCAGAACATGTGCTGACATTGCCCACATTAAATTTATCGGCAGTTGGAAATGGAACAGAGTGGATAGAAAATGTTGCCTTTAGGGCTAAAATTCAGAAATAGAAAATGCCACAGCAGAAATAATGTTTTTAGTATACTCCGAGAGGAGATTAGCAATCGCAAGCAGATGTACAAGCTCTGAATATACGATGGTTAGGTTACACAGAGCGTTGATGCTTCCATGATAGTACAACTTCCTGAAATAATAGGATGGTTAGCTTACACAGTGTCGATGATATTATTATTGGAACACTACGTGAAATACTATTATGGTTAGTTTATACGTAGTGTCTATGGCTTTCGTGAAATAATAAGAAGGTTAGTTTACGCAGAGTGTTGATGTTGTTATAGTAATCCTACGTGAAATTCTATGATCGTTAGCTTGCACCTAATGTTGATCTTTCTATCATAGTAACCCTATGTGAAATACAATGATGGTTAGCCTACGCTGTGTGTTGATGCTTCCGTCATCGCAACCCTACTACTCATTTTTGCGTGATGGGTAAGATTGTTTTGAAAACGGTCTCACCAAGAACATATCACGAGGATCAAATAACCAGACACTTAATATGTCACTTGAGAAAGCGGAACTCATTTCCCTTTTCTATCGCGGCCGTGCATTTTCATATGGCTAGCCCTTATATTTTGCTGGTACTTTCAGTGGTACTTGTATCGTTTCCGTTAAAACTCATAGCGTGTACTAGAGAAGACCTGTCTCTGTGCCATACAGTAGAGTGTTTTTGTTCGAGATTCGTGAAAAAATTCCGGTTGGCGAAGCGCAGATGTAACAAAAATATGTTACAATGCGTATTAGATCTAATCGTGGTTCTAAAACTACTTCCCTTCAAAACAGTATGTAAACATTCACCTTGAGCTCTATAAAAATGATCATCACGTGCCATCTCCATGTTGAAAGTCGGCTGTAATGATCTTCCAGCACCCTCTGTCCCGAGGCTTCATTGTGCTTTCATATAGGCTCCCCCCGTGCATCTTTTCATGGTGTCCACCCATCTGTAATGATGTCTTCCACCTTCATGATCTGCCTCCACCATTCCTTCCAGCGTATTTTTAACAATTAGCTGTGTAATTTGATGTGGCCGATATGCCATAATAGTTTTACCTTGATCTCATTCAGTAGTGTTTTCTTCAATTCGATCTGTTAAAATACTTCCCTGCTTGTTTTAATCCCCAGCGAAAATATTTTTCCTATTCGTCTATATAACGACAACTGGACACTTTCAATTTCGCTCTCACATTGTCAATACAAGCAACACTAGTCAACACATTTTCAAATGTTATTTATATCGGAATTGAAATACACCATTTCTTATTGATATTGACGTGCTGATTTCAAATATAATAATGCAATTCACCAATTGGCTCTGTTTCTTTTTAATGATAAATTTACATTACAGTAATACAAATAATGTATGCTTGTTTAATTCTATTGGGTGAACAGTTAGTCTAACTTCTTTAGCATTATAAAAATGGTGTTTACATACTCAATTATTTGATATGTCATCACACGATGATAGAAAACATGAACACATGATTAAAGTTCACTTATAATAATATTTTGAAAAGACACAGTTGAACCCATTCCGACATTATTTAGTCGCTGTTCGAGCTCTCTTTGCTACTTGTAGTCAATCGATGAGGTTCTCTAGTCACAGTCCAACAATAATCAGCAAGCATTGAAGGGCTACAGTTACCGTAATACCTTGTCTCCATAGCAGCAATGTCCGGGTGAAATCATTCACTAGGTCATCAATGACAGCTCCACAGTTTGACTTAAAGAAGTCCAACAGATAATCCATAAAATGCATTTTCAAAGACATGCTGCAGCCTAGACTCTTATATTTCAGAAGGAGATTTTCTACAATGTCATTGCAATTATCAGATATGTTGTTTCCTTTGTCTCATCGCATGGAAGAGTGAAGGCCTTTGAATTGATCGATGCTGTTGGCGACCGCTGGATGTGAAGAAGCATCATCACCCACGTCAGGCGGGGAAGTACTTGATGGTGACGATCTATGTGAAGAGATTTGATCACTTTTGAGGGTATGTGCGTTGAAACAAAACGAAACCATACAAAACCATCTACGCAATTAAAGTGTCAACCAAGTTAGTCATATTTTTAATCTGAGAGAGAAACAGTATTGCGATATAGTTATTTATAGTAAATGAAACTGAAATAACACGCAAATTTTTTTTATCCGAAATGACTGCACCAAAAATGCCCTGCGGAGGAAGGTGATAATTGTTCATCCCTCTGGGGATTGCGTTGAGGGTTACTGATAATGAAATACATAGCGTCTTCGAGGAAACGTTACTATTCTAGTAGTGATTCTTAGTAGTAATTCTTAGTAGCAATCTCAGCCAATCTGTACGCGTTTTACTGAATCAGGAACTGATTATATCCTGATATGCCCCTCGGCAGATTTGAAATTCCAGTTCTTTCCTTACATACCAAATGGTTTCTGAAATTAGGGTAGGGAAGGCGAACTGTGGAACACAATCCACGTCGAGAAGGGAACTTTGGTATTGAGACTTGAAAGAAATCTCTACTGCAGCCTCAATTCAATAGATGCAATCCCTTATCATGACTCAAACGATTTTAAGGACTCAAACACAATTCAGTGCATCAGATATAGGAGTTATTATTCAATATTGCAGACTATTTACAATTAAGTTGGTGTGGTGTAATTTCAAACGGCATTACTCTCGCAGCGTCTGAAGATTTGGGTCACCGAAAGTACAATGTAGAAGGCAGCTGTTGAAGCATATGTTGCTCTACAGTCGCTGATGGTGGAAGTGGAGTCAAACACTTGTCAACATCTAGTGAAACTCAAGAGTAACCAAATTCAATTAACCATTCAGACTCCTATAGGAGAAGCGATCATCAGCCTGAAAATATCTAAAAGAGATAAACGAGTCCCTGACGTCTTCCCAAAGCAGAGCCAGCGAAAGAATGTAACTGCTGAAGACACTTTCCAACTCAGTATAGACAAGCTTATGAGTCTGCGCATATGCAGGTTGTAAAGATGGTATAGATTATTTTTAATTTTTTTTGCGTTCGCTTGATTTGAACTCAAGCGTAGTTCATGCATGTGCTACTACTTCCAGGGCGCTAGACTGATTTTGCGTGTGGATTAGCGTTCCATTATTATTAGTGTCCAGGTGAACCAACTCTGACTTCTGAGTTACTGTACTTGTAATTTACGTCCCCAAATCAAGGACGAAAGTGAACATTTTAAGTCAAAGTGTTAGTCCCACTGACTGGTGCAGGTTTTGATCTCGCTACTACGGCATCAGCACACCGTAAGTTTAAGAGTGTGCGCTCTTATCAATTCGGCCATGTTGACCTGCTACCAAAAATTGCTGTGTTGTAGATAATTTGTAACATTATTTCACATTGCTTAATTGAGAAGAATACATCTTTTGTGTGGTCATTTATCAGCCAGTTCTGTTATCATCCAACAATAAATCGGGAGAGGGAATGGAAGTCTGAGACAAATAAAGTACAATGACTCAACATCTGCTCCAGAGAACCAGTGAGTATTATCCTATTTGGAAATCGTTTACCTGGAAAAACAAGAGGAAAGGGAAAAGGGTTGGGTTCTTTGTGATAATCTTGAGAAATGAGAAATTATCAGTGAGAAAAGAACCCCGACCCCTCCCAGCGGAGACATTATCACATTATCATATTCCCCTGGGTCAGTGCAAATTGGTGGCCTACATCTTGAAATTAACCGGATGCACACGTGGTCTCAAATTAGTGATAAACTGGGAGATCTGTGGCAAAAACTAACCAGAGCAATTAGTACCCCTACCCAGAATATTTTGGCCCTTTACCTTTGTCGACACTCTCTGGTGGTGGGCCCGCCCGAGTCATGGCCTTGTGTGTCTTTCTCCTGCCGTGCGTTCGAGACGTTCGGTCTTTTGCGTTGTCCTTGCGTTCATTGCCTTGTTCCGTGTTCCAAATCTGCGAAATGGCTGCTCTCAAGCCACACCTCCCTCGGGGAGGAGAGCTTTGTGCGCCCGGTGCTTCGTGTCCTCACAAAAAGGATGACACCTGTGGCCGTGGGAAGTCAGCTTCTCCCTGGCTATTCCCTCTGTGGCCTCCGTGCCATCGCTTGCTATGCGCCGGCGTTCGTTATGTTGTCATGTTCCTTCTTCGTACCCCGTTCATGACACCACACTCTGAGAAGCCGACGCTTCCTCTGGGTTCCTTGACTGCTCTCTTTCCAGTAAGTGTAGTAAAATAAGTCACTTCCCGTTAGTAAGGTGTGACATCAGTTTCCCCTCACCCCTAGGAGTGGTGTGACACCTATAATGAAACATAGATTAAACTAATATCACATCACAATTAAGTGAATGCAAAAAGTATATCGGTTTCAACGTTTAATCAGTAATAATCTCAGCAGGTAGAGAAATAATGATGAGATGTCTCACCAAATGATTTTCACATTATAGACATTCATTTCATGCATGTGCGCAGTATTCAAAGTAAAGAATATAGATATGTTTAAAATTATAAAATCAAGGTGAAGGCATCTTAGTTTCTCCTCTGGTCTGATTGCTGAATGGATTAGGCTAAAATATTCTAGTCTTATATATATATATATATATATATATATATATATATATATATATATATATATATATATATATATATATATATATATATATAGACGCTATGAAATATATGAAGAAAGGAGTAACAGCTGGACCAGATTAAATCACAATACAAGAATTAGAAGTATTGGGAGAATTTCGAGTAGATATATTAACCAAAATGTTAAATGATATTTACAGTAATGGATATTTACCCAATGATATGCTGAAATATGTCGCAGAGTTGCGACAACGTTGTTCATGGTTGCCGGTCAGGCAATTCCGACTGTGATAGAGGAACTAGTAAAGAGTCTCGGACGTATGTACGATGCCATCATGACGGACAATAGTGCGGTATTAGATATATACTACACAACGGTAAACGGTCTGCGTGCCATCGAGATAAGCAGACTTATAGGCACATTCAAGGTAGGGTGGCTGTCAACACCGGAAGGAAGTGGAAGATCAACAGCGCAGTCGTAGCTTCCCGAGCATCATTTAAACTGAAGGACACCATGGGGCATGCCCAGTCAGATAGAAGGAGTTCGGACACCATGACAGAGACCAGGTGTGGTCAAAGGTGACGAGCAAGGAACGCAGAGACATGGTGGTTCAGGAGATTCACGAGGGAGAGGACGAAAAGAGAGTGCTAATGATTGCCCATCAGGCGCAGCAGGACCAGAGGATATCATGGGAGGGGGTGCTATAAAAGTCCCTACCATGGTATGAGATTTGGCGCATGATACACCAGCGCCTATGTTTCGTCATCCGACAAATCTACGATGTCCAACCATCAGTTGCCAAATTCGTCAAGTGGAGTAAAGCTACTGACCCGTCCTGTCCCCTCTGTAAACAAAAGAACAGACAGCTCAGCAGTGCTGTCTGCATGCAAAGTAGCCCTATGCCAAGGCTGACTCACATGGCAGCATAATAAAGTTCTTGCTAAGCTGGCGGCAATAGTGGATGACTTTAGAATGCGGGCGAAAGAATGGCCAGAGAGAGGCGGATGCTGATGTACTTCGTCAGAGCTGGGCAGCAACGAAGAGACAAGGAAGACTGCGCGGCTGACTTACCTTCCATTTTCGATGGCGAAGATAACTGAGAGCTAATTGTTGACCCAGAGGACCGTGGTGCGTACCCGACAGTAATCCAACAGTTTCGATTACCACCTGAAATTGTACTTCACTCCTCGTTCGCTTAGTAGCTAACGCTGATTGAGCTGACAGTTCCATATGCGTCGAGAATCGAGGAACAGCACAAGTACAAGATGGAGAAGTATGGTGGCATGGTCGCAATTCTGAGACAGCTAGGGTACACTGTTAGGCTATTCGCCGTAGAAGTAGGCGCAAGGTATAAACAGGCATAATCTCCCACTCCATGTATGACATGCTAAAACAGGCAATAAGCAAGAACTCGGGCACAGAAACAAGGTGATGCAGCTGAAAGGCTTCGTGATGGCTGTGGAACAACCGGAACATAGAGTGGGACACATCCCTATAATAATATGGTTAACGTTACTGTCTGTAACTGCAGGGCAACTAACATCGAAACCAATCTCTCAACTAAGAGCTAGAACCTGTACTGTCTCGTGACGACTCTAGCGTTCCCTCCGAGCTAGGGCAGTGCATCAGAGAACGAGACTGTTCATAGAGGTCAAATCGCCGCACGGTAGCAGTTGCCAAGTCAGGTAACTGTCATCCGAAGTCTAATCTCCATGTCATGGTGGTAGTTGTCTTGCGAGGATCGCACTCCGCAGCAGAGAGAAAGAGAGCAGTCAAGGAACCCAGAGGAAGCGTCGGCTTCTCAGAGTGTGGTGTCATGAACGGGGTACGAAGAAGGAACATGACAACGTAACGAACGCCGGCGCATAGCAAACGATGGCACGGAGGCCACATAGGGAATAGCCAGGGAGAAGCTGACTTCCCACGGTCACAGGTGTCATCCTTTGTGTGAGGACACGAAGCACCGGGCGCACAAGGCTCTCCTCCCAGCCCAGATGAAAAGATAATGGTTGGTCGATCTGGACTAGTTCCCGAAAGCCTATTCCATGATGCTTTGAATGGGTGTTCCACACAGATGACGAAATGTTCCAGGTCTTGCGGGTGTCCACAATATGAACACGGAGTTGTCCTCCCTTACAGAGTTCAAGAGAGTGTCAGAATATGAGAGCAACTTCTCAGGTGATGATGTGGGATGATGGTGCTGGAGGTACAGTCTCTAGACTCCAGCGGATTCATAGGCCAAAATGGCCTGGCACTGAAAGTCAATGGAATCTGGGTCTAGCTGGTTGTGGATCTGTCAATAGTTCTGATACAAGGCACAATCACTCCATAAAGGTACTTGCCGTGAGTGTAGTCGGTCAGCAGATATAGACATAGTCAACATACTTGGTAATGACGACGGCCAAGGGTTAGCGGGACTTAACCTCCAGTGTAGTAAACTCTGGTGACACACACCTGGTAGGATTCATATTGGAGTTCTCGGTCCGCTACTCGCACTTGCCTGGTCCCAATCACTGGACCCGTCACCAACTGATAAGACTTCACTCAAGAAGTTAGAACCTGTGGAAGACAACACTCAGTGAAAGTGTCTAGAACCAAGCTTACCATGAGCGAGTTCACTCTCATCACCTTCCTCAGCCATATTGACTCTTCCCAGGCGAGTCCTGGTCCCTTCATATGCCACTCACAGGTGCCAGAGAAGAACTGGGTCTAGGACCTGGCAGGCTGCTAAGTGTCCCGCTTAATCTTCCCCGGACTGAAGTATAGCTTGGGCCAAGGTGGCTGGTCACTCGTCACTGAGGTGTCGGCCTACTCTGCAAAACTTCTACATGACATATAGGGTTAGTGAATCATTAGTATTGGTAGGCAGAATGGCCCTGAAGTAGGGCCGGTGATGAGAACTGGACCCCATCCTGGGTCACGCCAATCTCCCTGGTTCACGTCCCTATTACCAGCCAGTACAGATATAGTACCGTGCCTCAGGTACACAATCCAAATCCAATAGTAGATACATGGTCTTAATAATTCTCCATGTAGCAGAGATCCACACCCCGTTCTCCCCAGTGGCGTCACTGGGGTTGGTGTCACCCAGTGCGGTAAACTCTTGGTGTCACCCGTCTAGACTTTCACCATGGTCTTCTTCCGAGTGTTCCTGTACCATATATAATCGCATATAGTAATGTTTGTAAAATAAGTCAAAAAGTTAATAAGGACATAAGAAAGAAAACAAATTGAACAATATAACTTCAATACTTCAGGTAAAACATAAATACAGATCTTCGACAAACTCGGACAAAGTTAAATTTTTGTTATTTAACATTAAAATTTCTAAAATTAACAATGAACGGTTATGAAACCCGACTAGACAGAGCTATGTCTGCTTTGTCAAATTTGCAATTTTTTTATTTTGGTGTCACCCCTTGATGGTGTCACCCGGTGCGGCCCGCACCCCCCGCACCCCCCTAGTGACGCCCCTGGTTCTCCCCTCCCTCATCAATTGCCGGAGCATTTAGAACGGTGTCACTGCCCTTATAGAACAGCCCTGTCCCGTCGGTCAATTCTCACACATTGTCCACCTCTCCGGAATCCACTATATATTAAGCTGGCATTCCATTGAGGGACACAATCTATAAGACAGATGAGAGGAAAGCCAAGCAGAGAAGCCAGTGGTCACCGCACCAAGTGACAAAGACTTTCGACTCAAGTCACGACCTTGAAACGACCTCCGATAGTTCTACATATCTTCGCACTACATTCGCCTCGCCGCGCTGCGTCGATCGAGCCCGCACATGCCCTAGTATAGGCGACATCCTACACTACTTCCGGTTTCCTCCTCGTGACGTCATTCCGCATCGACGACGTTCGATTTCAGGAAGCTGGTTCATGTGTGAACTCAAATTAAAGCTCTCGTTGTCCTGAACCCACTTAACCCAACCTACAGTAGCTGTGAATAACCCCAGCGCCGCTAACACAATAAATATCCCTGTATTACACTGCTAGCAAATAAACGCTTTCAACAGGTTTTGAATTCATGCAACGCCAGTAGTCTGTTCACACATGCCCCACTTTCCCGGGCCACGGTTAGTACACACCGCCTAGCACTATCGGGTCACCAAGTACCAAAGTCAAATAAACTAAAGGGTACACATACCTTCAGATTGCTGAACACAGTTTCATACTGGAGTAGCCGTAACGCAGCAGGACTAGACGTCGGATTTCTTTAACAATCTTTAGACATCTTTCGCCCCAGCTCTCCCTAATGAAAACACACTGTGCACAAAAGCGTCTGTCCACGAGCCCTGACAGCCAGCAACTGTTCTTTGTCCGCCCAGCCAAATCCACTGCGCATGCGCCAAAACCATGCGCTGTCAGCCGGTGAATCATGTTCACCCGGCCTAGGATTTTGGAATCATCTCGAACGCCAGCCAAAGGGCGGTAATTTTCCAGAGAACCGGGTAGGGTAATAGTACAGTTGTCTGCCTTATACTATACAGTCTGCGTTTCTACTACAAGGCCGAATCTATGGCGTCTATCTCGTGACAATAGGAATACAGAGCCGTGCAACCAACTGTCATAGTTTGGTAGTGTACAATCAGCTATTTATTTACTAAAATTTAATTTTGTAATTACATGACTTAACATAAGAAAAGTTATATAAAGGGACATAATTTTTAGTAGCATTGCTATATCTTAGGTTGTCCCCTAGCTATAGATAGATAGATAGATAGATAGATAGATACATAGATAGATAGATAGATAGATAGAGAGGGTGGGAGAGACGGAGGGAGAGACGGACGGGCAGGCAGGCAGACAGACAGATAGATAGACAGACAGCCGGGTCGTCAGACAGACAGACAGTCGGGAACGGGACCTTATATGACTACTTATATGAATTAAATGAGATGCTCCCCATCAGAGGCTGGGCGAAGCCGGGCCGGGTCAGACAGACAGATGGACAGACAGACAGACAGATAGATAGTCGGGAACGGGAACGGGAGCTTATATGACTACTTATATGAATTAAATGAGATGCTCCCCACCAGGGACTGGGTGAAGCCGGGCAGACTCAGACAGACAGACAGACAGATAGACAGACAGACAGACAGACTGACAGACAGACAGATATTCGGGTACGGGAGGTTATATGACTACTTATATGAATTAAATGAGATGCTCCACACCAGGAGCTGGGCGAAACCGGGTCAGACAGACAGACAGACAAACAAGCAGACAGATAGATAGATCCCCGCCAGGGCCTGGGCGAAGCCGGGCAGGGTCAGCTAGTGTATATATATATATATATATATATATATATATATATATATATATATATATATATATATATATATATATATATATATATGCATGTTTTATTACATGATGAAAATTCTGGCAGACCCCCAATTGGATGAGATACATCTTAGAGTTATAAAGAACATCTACTGGAAACAAACAGCTGCCATAAAAACTGATAATTCTGTGAGTCAATTCCTGCCTATCAGGAGAGGTGTGCGACAGGGATGTGTAATGTCTCCAGATCTTTTCTCCCTTACAGTGAAAATATCATGAGAAACACGGAGGATATGAAAAGAGTTGCATTCAAGGACGAAAGATAAATAATATAAGATATACGGACGATACGGTAATTATTGCTGACAATGAGAAGGATCTACAACATTTGGTTGTCGCTATTATTATGCATATTGAGATAAGAGATTTGGAATTGAATTATAAGAAAACGGAGATCATGGTATCATCATGAGATCATCCA
Organism: Cepaea nemoralis; assembly: GCA_014155875.1. NCBI lineage: Eukaryota > Metazoa > Mollusca > Gastropoda > Stylommatophora > Helicidae > Cepaea > Cepaea nemoralis. The sequence continues at coordinate 17,006 of JACEFZ010012628.1, read as the reverse complement.
CATTGTAACATCCAAGTGAATGGAACTATTCTTAAACAGGTGAATCGGTATAACTATCTAGGAACAATTTAACATCTGATGGAAGATACCTTGTAGAGATTAGATCAAGAATTGCGATGGCAAATGTGGCCTTCTGCAAAATGGGAGACATATCAACAACAAGTTGTCAACTTCAGTGAGAACAAGACTGTTGAAGTGCTATATATAACCCACATTGTTGTGTGTGTGTGTGTGTGTGTGTGTATGTGTGTGTGCGTGTGCGCGCGCGTGAATCATGGACAGTTAACAGACAAGCTGAGAACCATCTAATGGCGGTGGAAATGTATTTTATGAGAAAAATGCAAAGAATACCATGGACGGACAGAAAATCAAATGAGACAATCCTTCAAGATACAAATGAAAAACGGAGGTTTATCAGAGAAACTAGACGTAGACATTCAATTATTTCGGACATATTGTGAGGAGAAATGAACTTGCAAATCTAGTGAAAACTGGCAAACTTGATGGGAAGAGAGCGCGGGGTGGGGGGGGGGGGGACGACGACGACAAAGGGATAATTTCCTTGATGATTTGTCAGCATGGCATAGTCAGGACAAGAACAAAGACCTGATTCGAGACTCTGGTGACCGTATGAAATGGCGATCCACCACCGCCCACCTCATTCGGCATGGAACTTGATGATGATGATGATGATGATGATGATGATGATGATGATGATGATGATGATGATGATGATGTTTTATAGACGACAAGAAAGCTGTTGACAGAGTACAGCATGAAGGATTGATTACATGACTTCAAGATATAGATGTAGTCAGAAAGGACATCAGACTTATTAGTAACTTGTACAGGGAACAAGCGACGACATTTAGATACCAGAATAAATATTCATCGCCCATAGAGATAAAAAGCAGCGTATGGCAATCGTTGTCTCGGATGGCAGTATGAGGTGCACCCAATCGGGAACTTCCCAGCTGACGCAAGTCAGCGAGGCAGGCGTTTCGAGAATGTGACCGCAGTGCGAAGCCGGAGTCGTGGTTTGAGCGGGCGAAAGAGCATGTTTTGTACGACCGTTCGACAAAGTCTCGATAAGAACCCCCCCCCCTCTCTCTCTCTCTCTCTCTCTCTCTCTCTCTCTCTCTCTCTCTCTCTCTCTCTCTCTCTCTCTCTCTCTCTCTCTCTCGATGAGTAGTGGGCCTGCAATCAATAAGCTGGCATAGCCTTTCTGTCAGCCCTGCCTGGTGTAGCTTGAAATCTCGACGGTAGACGCCGGGTACCGAGGGAGTGCGCTGAGCGATTGCTACTCTTAGCCTACGTGTGCGTGAATAGTCCGTCTGTGAGATAGATATCTGGCTGATCTTACCAGTAATCATATGCTTGTCTCAAAGATTAAGTCATGCATGTCTAAGTTCACATTAATCTCACGGTGAAACGTGGCTAATTAAATTGCTTGGTCCAGACACTTGTTCTACGGCCTTCAGCTTAGAAATATGGCCGAACGCCTCTAAGTCAATAACCACCGGATGTGATGGCCTGGCCGTTACTCACACTTTGCTGAATGGAGTTGAGATGGTGAGCCTGTTACATACTTGGCCCAGACACTTGTTATACGGTTCTCAGCTGAGGGATATGGCTGAACGCCTTTATGTCAATATCCCCCGAATGTGAGGGCCTTACCGTTACTCACCCTCTGCTGCATGGAGGTGAGATACTGAGCCTGCAGCAGCTGGATTTCGTAAAAAGTCTGAACCTTATGCTCGCTGAGTAGATCTGACTCTTTTTCAGACTGACGGTTCCTGGTTTGGGTGGGGAGCTTCCAATAGCGAACGAAATGCCCAGTATACGGAAGTGAGGAAGTGAAGCAGCCATGCGCAGGCCTTAACGATTTCTTGGGTGAGCCCAGTACCAGAGCGCTATGTGTCGGCTCTGCAATTATGGACGCCTCCTTGGATGGTGGGGAATTCCCATGGTCTGCCCCAGACTTCCCTTGAGGCTTGACCGTGATGTCTTTGGCCGTTCTAACATGACCAGCTGACATGTGAACGACACCACAACAGTGAAAGTTGAATGTCCCTTGAAACAAACGGGGAACATAATCCGGCCAACAAATGCCCGCAGAAGTCGGATGTGTCGGCATTTCGGCTCAAATGAACAGGGACAACGCAAAAACGTCCGAGTGAGAGTGGAATGCCCATCGAAAAACCCGAGAAGGTTAACCCGTTCAACAAACACCAGCAGAAGTCGTGGAAAGTCTGAACCGAAAGCTCGCTCAGCGGATGTAGTCTGCAGACTGACAGCTCCTGGTTTGCGTGGGTATCGCCCAATAGCGAACGAAATGCCCAATATACGGCAGTGAGAAAGTGAAGCAGCCATACGCAGTACATGACGATTTCTTGGGTGAGCCCAGTACCAGAGCACTATGTGTCGGCTCTGCAATTATGGATGCCTCCTTAGATCGCGGGGAATTCCCATGGTCTGCCCCAGACTTCCCTTGAGGGTTGACCGTGAAGTCTTAGGCCTTTCTAGCTTGACCAGCTGGGATATGCACGACACCACAACAATGAGAGTCGAAAACCATTCGAAGCACCTGGAGAGATTAACCTGTCAACAAACGAACGCAGAAGTCGGATGTATTGGCCCTAGGGCGCAAATAAACAGGCACAATGCAAAAACGTTCGAGTGATAGTGGAATGTCCGTCGAAACACACAGGAAGGTTACCCCAGTCAACAAATGCCCGCAGAAGTCGGTTGTGTCGGCGTGAAGGCGCAATTAAACAGGCACTACGCAATTACATCTGGGGAAAAAAACACTCCTGATGAACGAAGAAGAAGAAGAAGAAGAAGAAGAAGAAGAAGAAGAAGAAGAAGAAGAAGAAGAAGAAGGAGGAGGAGGACGAGGAGGAGGAGGAGGAGGAGGAGAAGAGGACGAAGAAGAAGAAGAAGAAGAAGAAGAAGTAGAAGAAGAAGAAGAAGAAGAAGAAGAAGAAGAAGAAGAAGAAGAAGAAGAAGGAAGAAGAAGAAGAAGAAGATGAAGAAGAAGAAGAAGAAGAAGAAGAAGAAGAAGAAGAAGAAGAAGAAGAAGAAGAAGAAGAACATAGAGGAGTAAGCTAGTGACGCGTGTTGTCCCCAAGCATCTTCAAGTTATTCATAGAAAGTATTTTTAAACACGACGAATTGCTTAGACTAAACATCAATGGAAAAATCATAAATAATCTTAGGCATGATGATGATAAAGAGTTAATAGCAGAAAGCGAGAAAAAAAAAGGTACTTGCATGACTTTTACAGGACGTTTGCAGTAAACACCAGCATTTTATGCTGTTGTTGATGCCTTGGCAAGTTTACGTTCAGTAGGTTGCAATTGTTTTCTGAACGACCGGAGCCCTTATCATTTACGTAAAAAACCAGCGCAACGCGGTCTGCTGCCACATCGCGCGCAGCTATGTTTCGAACGCGGGTAAACGGAATCACGAACCGCGTTCGTAAGCCCTTCACCACAGAGACAGGAAGCGAGTAAGAGTTACAAAATCTACTGAAACAAGTAAATAGGCACACAATCAAATACAGCGGTTCTAGAAGAACTGGAAATGTAAAGAGAGATTATGAAATAAATGAAAAAGAGGCAAGTCTCCCCCCCCCCCCCCCCCCCCCCCCCCCCCCCCTAAAAAGATGGACGAACGGCACTCTGACAGAATGAACGATTAAGGCGAGAAACAGAGAGTGTTGGAGATCTAATGCAAGCCAACCTTCATTGTGGAGATGGCATCTGATTGATTTTTTGACTACGGCAATTAAGTTAGCGATAGTAGTTGCTACATTATAAACGATTGCTTAGAGGGAAGAAATAAAACAAATGTGCAATCATATGTTACTTAGAGTAGCGTCCCGTCAAACATAATTAGGATTGTGTTGGACATGAGTTGTCGAAATCTTTAACCACACGGTTATCAATTAGAAAATCTATTCTCAAAGGAGAGTTTTGGTATGACTAAATAATGGTAAATACGTGATGTGCAATGGACTCTTGTCATGCATTCCATAAAGAAACAGATTTTTTGACTACGTTATAAGTTGGAAAAAAAAAGGAATGTATTATAACCACTGGGGGGATTATAGAGAAAAAATGGAGGAGAGTAGTGAGAAAAGACTTAGAGTAATAAAGTCAAGTATCGTAGTAGGAAAGGTTGTAATGACAAATGTTGCGTACAGAGCTACAGAACGAGGATTGCATAGAAATGTGGTTGCCATACCAGTAGGCAACGCTCTCGATGATAACGAGAATGAGGAACGCTTTTCTCGAATGTATGGGAATACTAGTTGCTGGCCTGGTATTGGTTTCATCAGAGACGTAGTCTCATTAAACAAAACACTACCAGTGTGTGTTACACAGTCACAGTAAAGCAAGTCAAGGACTCTTGTAAAGCCGTCAGGTGTACTGTGTATACAGTGCGAGCCACACGAGTGTATAGACCAATCGGCACTCAGTGGATGGGGTAGTAAATGTCACACCGACCACCGTTACTTTCCTCCACATTTCCTGGTACCAACTTTAGACTGGGTCGACCTGGTAGCCCATATCATTTTAAACAATCCGCCTCGATGGGGACTCGAACATATTACCAATTGGCAGGCAGGCAAGTGAAGTCATATAGAGTGATCCATACTTTCAGCGCAGTGTTGGCTAACGCAAGTCTCTGTTATTGCGTGTTAATAGATTAAGTGTGTTTTCACAATGACGGTTGACTTCAACGGATCTTCAGCATATCATCCCAATCTGGGGTCCACCAAAAAAAAAAAAATGTTGCATATTCTTTACAGGACGTAGCAGTCAATACGAACATGTTTTGCTGTTGTGATCTCATGGCAAGTTTACGTTCAGTGGTTTGCCATTGCTTTCTGAACGACCGGCACCCATACCATTTCGTAAAAAAAATCAACGTAAGACGGTCTGCTGCCAAATCGCCCACAGCTGTGTTTCGAAAGCGGATATGCGGGATTATGAACTGCGTCCGTATCACTTTCGCCACGGATTCGGCCCATCCATCCATCCATTATGTACGATGCCGATAAGCGTGGGCGGTCATGTTCTACCATCTCACTCGATCACCAGAGTCGTGGATCAGCTCAGTATTCCTGTCTCGACCATGCCATGTGGCCAAGCCATCCAGGTATTTACTTCTCGGTCTTCCCCTTGGTCTCTTCCCGTCGATCTTGCCAGTCGTCACCAAGTTCTCCAAGTCATTTCTTCTCATAACATGCTCAAAAAATTTAGATTGTCTACGTCTAATGACTCTAATCAGTTTACGATCTTCACTTGTTTCTTGAAGGACTTGTTCATTGGTTTTTCTGTCTGTCCATGGTATTCTTTGCATTTTCCTGAGAAACCACATTTCCACGGCCATCAACTGTTTTTTCAGCTTGACTGCTTATTGTCCACACTTCACATCCATAAAAAAGTCTAGGTTCTAGGTTATTCAACACTCTTTTTCTCGTTTCAATTGATATCTTTTATTGGTCAACTAGCTGACAGATAATAAATAGCATATTCACACCAACCATATGCTACCAAGCCGGTATCTCTGGCCGAGGGGTTACAATACTTTCTCCGTAATCCCGTTTATCCACGCAGGCTCTCGCAGCGCGCGAGAATTGGTTGCGGTTCTACCCGCGCTCGGGACTTGTGGGATAATGAGCCGGCCGCTCAGAAAGCAATGGCAAACTACTGAGCGTAATCTTGCCAAAGAGATCAACAATCAGCTGAAAGATGCTGATGTTGACAGCGATGTCCTGTAATGGATATGCAAACATTTTTTTTATATGCTACCAATGTCAGATTTGGACATTATCCAAATCAAAAGCAAAACCAACACATGTGAGATGAAATTCTTGAGGAGATCTGCCAACTTAACTATCCGAGGCCGAATAAGAATGATGCTATCAGACAGCCAGTGGGATCTACACCTTGTGCTACATATATTGAAAGACAGAAGATCACATGGTTTGGCCATCTCATTAGAATGCACCACCATCAAATACCAGCACTGGCCGTACATCAAAAGAGATCTGCTACGACAGCTGGAAGACGCCCGACGAGAAAATTGATTGGCGACATCAAAGACATTGTACAATCACACGGACTGATCCAGTGCCATCATTCGGCAGCTCAGCTGGAACGCCAACTATTCATCTCCACGACGCTATTATTTAGAATAGAAGATGATGGTACGTGTATAACATTAGATAGAAGATTTATCAATAAACTAAGGAATAAAATAGGTAAAGAACCTCATTGATCTGTGTCATTGGATGTTAGGAATTAACAATTTAGATTTGATGTTTAGTTTAGTTTTAGTTTAGTCGACGGATCAACATCACGGCACACGGGTGTAACCCACATAACCCACAAGTGCTCCGTTCTACTCCTAACTCAAGCCTGAGCCCAGAGAAACTCAATGCACGAACTCCGTAGCACCGGCGAGGATCCTGAAATACTTTGGGTAGACGTTCAACTCGAAATTTTGCCCAGGCAGCGCCGATAGGCTACTCTTTTTAGATTTCTGCCAAAGTTTTCGAACTGCCAAGTATGATTGTTTACGTGCGCAACAATACTCACGGGCGTCCGATCTCACTAACCAGAGACCAGGGGAAATTTTGTTACTAGAAGTCCACGTGAAAATATCCCGGTCCTTACTGGGGCTTGAACCCGGGACTTCCAGCACTCGAGGTGCAAACCATACCTCGAGACCACTCAGCTCTCCATTTAGTTCTGAATCATAAACAACTGATAACCAGGAGAAGAGGTTGTGTGGCTAAAAGGTTACAATGTCCACCTCAGCCTCACAAGGTACAGGTTTGGATCACAGCATAGGGTTGGGGATGTTTCCAAGAACTATTGGCTGGTATCTAATGATATCGCGCACACCCCTGGTCTCTTGGGTAGTGACATTGGATACCTAGCCTTCTCGGATAAGGGCTTAAAAGTAGGTGGTCCTGCGTAAAAGCTGTGCACATTAAACGTTCCACGGCTTTTGGAATTCGCAAAACGAGTAGGCCGTAAGTCTGTTGCCTGCCAAACATAATAAGGAAAAGTAAACCTACCCACAGATACACAGAACCCGTATCGTTGGGTGGAATCTGTCTAGAGGAAGGAAACCTGGAACAAATGCATACCGAAGTCAAACATATTGATCTCTGTGGCACATGACTAGATGGGACACACTCCCCTTGAAAGAGGAACGAAGAAAATGATGCCAATGTAGATCGTCACAATGAAGAAAGTCAAATCTAATTGTCACACGTTTTCTTGATGATAATATCACGAAGTTCTTACGATGATATGCTCATGATATTATTGTGTGATGGTCGTTGTCTAGGTAACGATACTCATGGTGTGTCAATGGAGATATCTGTCTTGCAATGTAACTCACCCCCGCAGTGCATATTCACCAGTCATGAAACAAGCTTCAGTTGGCGCACATAATCCTTTATTACAGAAATAACACAGACTCACGGAACATATGTATATATCCAGAAAACAATGTAATCCATAGATTATAAATATCCTCCTCACAATTTAACCAGCACACATCAATGCCTTCTCACGGCCTGCTTTCTATCTCAATCCACAAGACAGGTAATCCAGCTACTATCCACGGCTGGATCTCCCACAATACAACCCACACATTGGGTTGGAGCCACTGCTCAACTATAGAACCCACTCTGGTTCAGGCCTGTCTTCACAACTCGGAGCATAACACCACCCCGTTGTACGTGGACTACCGATTCCTTCGGTATCTCAAACTCAACTCCCCTCAGCTCGGAGTCCAAACATCAACTGCCCCGCAGTCAGTCTCTTCTCTCACTGCCTTTTCAGTCTCCTCACTTCACACAACACACAACTGTCTTTCGACCCCTGGGGCCTTCCACTCATATCCGCCCCATTATTTCTGAGGGTTGATTGTTTTCCTCGTAGCCAGGTCACTCACCTTACTGTCTCCCACTTTCATCTCCATTATTTCTCGTGCCCGGCCACTCAACTCAATGTCAATGACCCAGGCTTATGTCATCACCCCCCTCTTAAAAGAAAACTTCGTTTTCAAATATTGGGCGACTAAAACTTACTAAACATGTGACCCAGACATATAGCCTGGGTAGCCCTAAGTATGGCTGCACCTTACTCTAGCTACCACACTACATAATACATCAAATGCTCATATTACACTCCTATATTCATCACACATAAATACAACCATCTATCTTGTGTATCAATGCATGAACTAATACATCACATAATAATAATAATACATCATAGAAAAGCATTATACTTATGTACCCTCAGATCTCTTACTACTTCACGACCACACAATACTATTTGTGTACCGACCCTATATCAGGTGGTTCTGTTCTTGCATTAACCCACCTCTGATTCCTGTCGATGCTGTGTCTACCTTTCATGTACCCATGACTCATGGTACCTCTACAATTACAACATCTGTTTGCTATCCCTAGCCCTGGGTCAGTAATGTCGCGAAAACTCTTTTGACCTGACTCAACTTTCCTATCTGCATATTGCACCGTTACACTTGAGTGTCTGTTTAGTCTGAACTCTTTATTCAATCTTGGCCCATATATCTGGCACCTTGCTTTCTGCTGCATACGCCTTATGCCTATGTGCCCTGCACATGCACTATCCTGAGCTGTTCTAGTATATCGGTCTCTATGTGCTAAAGGTACTGCTCCTTGCCCACGTGCAGTTCTGCTATCTGAAAACCTGCGAGTGAGAACATTGTTCTTCCTCTCGAAGCACCATCTACCTTTCTTTGACTGCCTATGTTCTACTCTCCTACACCCTTGGGAACATTTGTTCAGAGTAGTATCTTGTCTCTGGGATTCACTAGCACTATATTTGGGATCCATTCTCATCTGCTCAGCTGTACTATCCTTGTCCTGAGTTCCTGTGTCTACTTCAAGTGCCTCTTCTACCTCAGCTATACTCTCTAATTTAGGTTCTCTTGTGGTAACTACCTCATTACTGCTTACACTATATTTTTCGGTCCCAATAAACTACTTCCTCTTCTGTACAATCTTTAACTCCTATAACATTTCCTATGATCAAATCAGCCACTGGTGAGTCCAGAACACACGCTGTCACTCTTCCAGTGATATATGGTGTTTTTACTGTTATTATGGCTACTGGGTAGAACTCTACTGTGCCGTTGAATGTTATGCATCTAATCTTTTTCCCTGTATAATCCGAGGGATCTATTAAACTTCTCCTCACTCCGATAGACGTACATCCGGAATCCCTAATTGTTAACGCTGGTCTATCATTGACAAATCCCTGATGCAGCTTCAGACTTCCTCCTTCATGCACTGCTGATCCTGCTTTTACTGTATGACCACATATTAAGACTGGCTGACTGTCTTTTTCAAAAAGAGGTTTGCACCCACTACAATCTTCATTGTTCAGCGTCTCAATTACTTGCGCTGCATTTGAGTGCTCTGTTTCTCTCATCCTACATTGATGGCTGATATGCCCCTTCTTTCCACATTTGAAACACGTAATCTCCCTTTTAGTGTTGTTCGTTGGTCCATCTGATGGTTGTGCATCACACTGTGCTGCCTTGTGTCTCCAGCTCCCACAATTCCAACATCCGGCATAATTTTGACGTCTCTGGAAGTTCCCTCTTCTATATGGGTACCGTCCTACTCTACCAACATTGTTTCCTCGGAAACCATTATCTTGAAGTTCTTGCTGCTCACCTTTCTGTGCTGAATCCACACTTTTCGCCCTTGGTCTGATGACTGGATTCTGGTCCTGTTTAGTGTACGCTGCACAGACTATTTCCTCACTCATTAGTTTCCCAATAGATACGTTAGGATGTGCAGTCATGTAGTTTTGCCCTAACTGAGACATTGTGTCTATGTCCTTTGGCTTCCGTTCCTCAAAGAACGCCACTAAATTAGAATTGCATGCAGATACTACCTTGTCTCTTAACATTAGATCTACTAATTTATTAAAATCTTTCCCTACTTCTGCGAGCTCCATCCATTTGTTAAATGTATTCTTTACTGTGTTAACAAAGTCTGTGAAATCTTGATTTGTCTCTGGCCCTAACTGTCTAAACTTTGTTCTATATCCATGTTCAGTTAGTTGGAACTTTGTCAGCAAACGTTGACGTAAGATAGTGTAGTTGTTTCCTTCTTCTACAGGTAAATTGAACATGGTGTCTAGTGCCTTGCCCGTAAGAAATTCGCCAAGTCTCATCGCATACTCCTTCTCTGGAATACCTAACGCTTTGGCTGATGCTTCGAACCTGGCCAAATAATTTTCAAGTTGGTCCTCGGTCTGTAAAATATGGCAGTTTTAATCTCTGTGACGACTGCGAAGGTCTTCTGCTTTCCTCACTTTGACCTTTCGAATGATATTTCTAAGTTTTCTGAGACGCAATTTCAGCTTTCCATCTGACACTTGATCTTCTCTTTCTCAATTTCCATTTTCATTTGTGTCTCTTCCTGTAGACGCTTGTTTTCTATTTCAGCTAACTTTACTTGTCTCTTTCTCTTCCTGTAGACGCTTGTTTTCCATTTCAGCTAGTTTTACTTGTGTCTCTTTCTCTTCCTGTAGACGCTTTGCCTCGCGTTCATTCTGCCTCTCCTCTCTTTCCGTCTGCTTTTGTTCTTTTGCTTCAGCATACTCCTGTAACTCTTTACCTTTCAGGCCTATTCGTTCACCTGCTTCAATATAGTCCATTAAAGTAGGCATCTTGTACTTGTGGACACGTTGCTGTCTGTCAGCCAACTATAAACGTAAAGACTCTGCTACTAGACTTTGTGTGCCCTCCCTAAGTACACCACTAATCCTTGTGTACGTAAATTCGTAGTGCTAAAATATCACTCTGTACTCACCCAGTCACTCTATAAGCACTAGGTAGTGAGGGGGGAAGTATCACCTATACTCCCTTATATCTATATATCTATGACCACAAGTTCATGAAGTCCCTGGAAATATTGTTAAACATACATATAAATACATATACAAACAAATGGATGATAACACTAAGTGATGACTATCCAACGCTAGACTTCACAAGCTGAGTACACGGAGACGATGATCACACAGAAATAAACCACAGTAACAACCACAAGCTTGTGTAGAGACACCCACAGTGCGCGTAAAATATAAATATAAATTGACCAAGACCACTAGACAGCAGAAATGACGAAAGATCACAATAAAAACATATATCCGAACACAACAAATATCATATGTAAATATAACGAAAAGAAAGAGAGAAAGAAAAGGAATATATACTGAAAATATACACAGATCTTACGTTAGACCCAAAAGGCACGGTATATAATCTAGGACCACCCTGCTTCACTGCAGAATCAAACAAACCGACCTTACGATTTACTTCCCAGAAAACACATGGTGCACAGTAAGAAAATAAATTTTCGCCCCGCCTCCCGGCCTTCGAGAAGCAACACAAAAAACCCCTACTCTTGACAAACACTGGACCACATACAAATAATTGCGTAACACCCGACAACAATAAATATGACGATGGGAGCAAAACAATAAAAAATAATAATGTGTAACTGGTTGGCCGACAAATATGGGCCTATTAATCCGTCGCCAAAAGTTCTTTTTATTCAGTCACCAAAGTTTTTGTTCGTTTTAATAGTTATTCGCAATCCGCTGGAAATGTCTACGACACTAGATTTCAAAAGGACTGATTGATTTGTTGAGTGGTTCCTGAATTCACGTGGTGATCACAAGTTCCAACTGTCGACAAAAGTTGAAGATGATAGTGATATCCAAACTGTTCTGTCTCGACACAGTCCGTAACGTTATTGTACTTTCTCTGTACGTGGTGGCACCACAGTAATAATCCAAAGTGTTCTTTCGATTTGTTGTTACTCTCGTTGCGGAGATGGCGCTTCGCTGTATCATTAATGTTATGGATTTCCGTTATCCGACAAGATTCACCAAAAAGAAAAGGAGAATGGCAGCCAATGTTCAGCGCTTTAAATTTGGGTATATAAATCCTTATTGGCAAAGAAATACGACAATGGTTGCGATGACGATAAGTTAAAACTGTTTGCTCATAACAGAATAATGATGACAAAGGCTTGAACAAAGACGAAACATCAAGTCTGGCTTTCTTTCAAAACAACCTTGTTTATCCCGATCTCCTGTGGAAATTCCCAGTAACTTTCCACTGTCCCTAACCTTGACCTTGCCGGACACCTCAAGTCAGTACCTCAGTCTTCTTTGTCATAATAATCCACACTGACTGTCTGTAAAATGACCGGACACTTTTCCGTCATACAAAAACACCTTCCACACAACTTCTCAGCCCCGACACGGCTGCTCTTTTGACTCCGTGGAAATTTTCTCAGTAACTGCTTACTGTTAAACAGCCTTGCCTTCCAAGGTCAACCTAATTTCTCTTTATCACTCTCAGTGAAAAATTCCTCCGTAAAACAGTTTTCACACAAACTTGACAGCCCCACCCGGCTGCGGTAGGGGTACCGTTACTATCCCCTTCAGTCAACTGTCCGTCAAATCAGCGACTGCCAATTTTTCTCTGTTTTCCAAACATGTACTTCCCCAGTACCTGGACGCTGGTGTACCCACCCGTCCTATTTACTGCGTCGAAAAATCTTGACCAGTCAACTTGCAACAACACAGTGCGCTTGCCTCCAGCACACACACACCTGTCAATTATCTTTGGTTCCCAATCCTGTCATTATCACCGACAGCGGATGTTCTACACACACACACGCTGCCCTCGCCACTCTGGATTCAACACTGGTCTTTCATCGCCGCGTCTGCTAGTTTCAGCACTCCTGCCTGGTATCAAATTTACCTGTCACCGTAATGGACTCTCCCGGTTAGTCTGTATGGCGTGTCTTTATCACCCCCTCTCGCTTCAGCGATATGGTTGGTTCCAATTCACCTGTAGTGGATTTGACGTGAACTGTCTGTATCAGTTCCCGCACGGAGAAAAACTCAGTGTTTATACGGTGGACACACTCCGCTGTCCACCCTCTCTCCGCGAAGAGCCCACAAACATCTCAGAATGACAACACTGTCTATAATGTTCTTAATCGGACGTAGCCCTCAGAATGTCACACGTCGTTCTTGATGATAATATCACGAAGTTCTTACGATGATATGCTCATGATATTATTGTGTGATGGTCGTTGTCTAGGTAACGATACTCATGGTGTGTCAATGGAGATATCTGTCTTGCAATGTAACTCACCCCCGCAGTGCATATTCACCAGTCATGAAACAAGCTTTAGTTGGCGCACATAATCCTTTATTACAGAAATAACACAGACTCACGGAACATATGTATATATCCAGAAACAATGTAATCCATAGATTATAAATATCCTCCTCACAATTTAACCAGCACACATCAATGCCTTCTCACGGCCTGCTTCTAATCTCAATCCACAAGACAGGTAATCCAGCTACTATCCACGGCTGGATCTCCCACAATACAACCCACACATTGGGTTGGAGCCACTGCTCAACTATAGAACCCACTCTGGTTCAGGCCTGTCTTCACAACTCGGAGCATAACACCACCCCGTTGTACGTGGACTACCGATTCCTTCGGTATCTCAAACTCAACTCCCCTCAGCTCGGAGTCCAAACATCAACTGCCCCGCAGTCAGTCTCTTCTCTCACTGCCTTTTCAGTCTCCTCACTTCACACAACACACAACTGTCTTTCGACCCATCCCCCCTGGGGCCTTCCACTCATATCCGCCCCATTATTTCTGAGGGTTGATTGTTTTCCTCGTAGCCAGGTCACTCACCTTACTGTCTCCCACTTTCATCTCCATTATTTCTCGTGCCCGGCCACTCAACTCAATGTCAATGACCCAGGCTTATGTCACTAATGATGTTTCAGTACCTGTTTCCGTCTTCTGTATCTCTCCATTAAATCTACTAACACAGTAGAAATGTATTCGTAGTTTTACACTTTTACACAAGAATGCCGAAAATATAATTTACAGCGAAAAAGAGTATTAAAGATATTTTTTGTTTTTTGTTTTCTTATTGGTAGAATTATTTTTATTGTACGTGGACAGTTTCACGCATGCTATATATTCCCTCCTATAGATGACGCAAAACAAAACAAAAAGAATGCCAGCTCAGTGCTCGGATTTCATAGCTCTGCGGGGGTCCACATGTATGTACACACGAATCACACATGCTATACATATTTTTATAGGTTAAAAGTTCGTTGCATAGACCATATAATTACAGGACGTCGCACTGAGCTCCAGCAATATCTTTGCTGGTTGTAATTTAAAGGCAAGTTTACTTTCGATAGTTTGCTATTACTTTTTGAACGACCGGCAGACATACCATTGTATGAATACCAATGCAAGGCGGTCTGCTGCCAAATCGCATGTAGCTGTGTTTCGATTGCGGTATGCGGAATTACCAATCCAGTAACTTTCGTAGTTCCGTCGCCACAGAGCCGCGAAGTTGACTAATTTGAAATTAACCTGAGCAACGACTATTTTGATCTGCTAATTGATTTTTGGCCGGCGTCCTGGCCTAGAGGTTAGCGACTTTTCTCCGTAATCTCGTATACTCTCGTAAGTAACGTGACGGTGGTGAGAATCAGCAGTGGTTCGAATCGCTTCGGTAACTTAAGGGGTATGTGAGCCGGCCGCTCAGAAAGCAATGAAAACTACTGAGTGTAATCTTGCCCAGAAATCAACAATCAGCTGAAGGATGCTGATGTTGACAGCAATGTCCTGTAAAGGATATGCAAACAATTTTAATTTAATTTATTTTTAATTTTCAACTGATGAGGTGGTTTCATTAGCGTTATGCGCACGTGTGAGCCATGGTAGTACATTGGCTAGCATGCTCACATACCAGCACAGTGGTCAAGCGTTCAATTCCCCATTGAATGGAATTTTAAAATTGAAATGGTCCCAGCCTGAAATGGGTACCAGACAATATCCTAGGAAGTAACTGTGGCCGGTGTGATAAAGACCCCACTACCCACCGAGTCCTGATTGGTCTATACAGATATGGGGCTAGCACCATATGCCCAGTTACCTCGAGGCATGTAAAATAGCCCTTTACTGTATTTAAACTTGTAATATGTAGATGAATGTGTTTCTCTTCCATTACAGCGGTGCCTGCATTAGGATATAAAGGTCTTATTGGAACATACCGATCTCCCTGGCGAAGGGTTTAACGACTTTCTCCGTAATCCCATATATCCACACAAGGAATACAGCTGCGCGAGATTCAGCAGCGGATCACGTCGCGTTGTTACTTACGGGGTGTGTGAGCCGGTCGCTTAGAAAGCAATGGCAAACTACTGAGCGTAATCTTGCCAAGAACATCAACAAAAGCTGAAAAATGCTGGTGCTGACTGCAACGTCCTGTAAGGGATATTCACATGGGTTTTCAAAGTTTGTCACTCTTATCCGATACACTACCTCAGTATCAGGTAGAAAGTGTGACAGTGCTACACACAAAGGCTATGATCGTGAACGTATAGCACCAGACAAGTCAGTCTTCGCGTTGTTAGAAAAGGATTTTATTGATGAATCATTCTAGCTCAGCACATATGATGGAGACTCCCTTCTTGGTGTTGACATCTGTTCTCCTGGCCCCCAAGTGACGTGTGTGTTTTCCTAGATACCCTTCTTCATTCGTGCACACACGTTCACTATGGTTTTCCCCCTAGTCAAGGAATGCGCAGCATTCCTTAACTCTTTACTCCTAACCTAGAATCCCTCACTGTTACAATACCTCCCCTTCTTCAAAGAGAATTTTTCCTTGAAAAAATCTCAACCCCAACTTTTAATTAGTTAACTTTACCTCTCTATACTACAATAACAACAATTCTATATATTTCCTAAGTCAATTCTCCTATCTCCTCATAGCCAATTGCTACCCAGAGATCATAATATCGAAACTCTCTACAAAACTCGTCATAAAGTTCTCTAGAAAACTTTCTACAAAACTCTCCATAAAATTCCCCACAATACAAAAGTCTCCATAAGCGAACCGCTTTTAACTTTAAAACGTCCATCTAAATTATGATTGACAAAACTGAAGATATTCCCCTTATCCTTTAATTTCCCCCTTATTCACATTCTCACTCTCTCAGTATTCTAGGATAGACAGGAAAAAATAGCTAGATTAGATTTGTGTAGGTGCGCACCTGAAATCAATAAAAGTAAGTAAAAAGTAAGAAAGTAAGAAGTAATCACCTTTCTCTTCCCATACATTCTCAAAACTTTATCAAAAAATAAAGTTTCAAAATTTATCTTCAGTTTCCGTCAATAATAATTGTTATTATCAAAAAAGTATGTTAATCCAAAACTGCCAGCCTTTGTATTATTCAGACCAACAATTTCCTGTTTACCTTTCCTTCAACCACAAAAACCTCCTAACTGTTAAGTACAGTCTTCTTCTTCCAATATGCAGTTAAATGCCAAATTTCAACCTGGCATTCCCCCCATATTCTCCCCTTAAACGCTGTTCAATCCAGCTCCTATTATAAACCTTGTATATACATTGCATACCCCACATGTATAACTACATACCCCTCCATTGCTACTGCACTTCACTAACTATTATTCATCTTCTAACTGAACTTCAAAGTAATAATCATTTTAACCACCCTTAGGGTAACTCAATCAACCCAAAACATCGTAAAAATAACCATCTAAGTTAACTTATTTTTTACATTTCATAAAACACAATTGAAGTCCCAACAATTGAACAAAGCATTTCAATCCCCTCATCATATTTATCCCCCCACATTAATCAATGTACACATACATTATAAATTTCAAGACCAATTTCTGAGTACCCAATAATAATTTTCCGCTTTAGAAAAATTCCATCAAGTACCTTTGTAAACACAAAATTATCGTGTCCAACTTCTTCTTCTATCTGCTATCTGCAGAACCCTATATCACTCTTTTCATCTATCACTTCTCCA